>VMBQ01008117.1:0-40213 GCA_007657795.1 Dreissena rostriformis
AATATAAAAACAGTTTATGTCACGTGAGTTTAATAACTATTACAACTTTTCTATTTTGCAGCATTGATGTGGCCAGTTTCGTATGAAGTATTACATTTTAAATTCCGATTTTTTGCTATAATCTTAACTATTGTACATCTTGGTGAAAGCTGGTAAATTAGTCGGTAATGAAAATTCAGGTACATATATATCTGTTAAGGTAGATGATAATGTCATTAAATATAACTCAACTGTAAGGGCAGCTGCAGTCACGTTGGAACAGTTCGTAACCTTTTTGGTGTCATAGTCATTAACAAAACATTGTAACTATTTGTTGCACGATGCATGAAAAAGAATTAAGTATTAACCACATTACTCCTTGATAAAGTAGTTAAGAGATATATCAAAGGTCGTTAATTATTTTAGATCGTCGTAATGCAAGTTCATGAAGAAGAAGAAGCCACACTATTTTGTAAACAGCCAAATTTTAGCGCACTTAACCTCCTATAAAGCTTTACAAACAAAATACGTCATGAATTATTTTAAAGAAATTAAAGTCGTTTTATCAACACACAAAAAACATGGTATTATGTATGGTTGCTACCGCGGCTGAAATACATACCAATTCTACAAACCAGCGCACATCTATGCACTCCCATCAAATAATGGCCTGCCTGTATACGAACGTGTTACCTAAAACCAGTTATTTAATGTAAGAATGTTTTGGGGTGTCTAGGTTGGGATGACTTTTAAGTTGTTTACAAGTTTATATTTATATAAAAGTGCAAGTAGGAAAACTGTGGTACATAATTTTCCTGCTTAGCTTGAATGAAATTAAATGCTTATTTCAGTTTCAGTATCTAAAAAGTAATACACATTACAATAGTAACATAAGATGATAATCGTTTTCTACATGCGAACCTTTAAAACGGATGGCGAAACTGGATATTACTGTCCTCTTCCATGAACATTCTCTAGGCGTATATTATGTGTCATTTGTACATTGTAAACCTTTACGATTTTTGGAAAACGTTTAAAATGTCTAATGAACGATAAAAGTTATAATGAAATGTTGTGAGTGTATTTTCTCCCATAAATGAAACCTATCTACCTAAACAATTTCAAGTTCATCCCTCTCATTTTAGCGCTCCAGATATGCCAGTAACAAACTTTACGTCCATGCAATCTTTGTTATCTACCTTTTTTATGCCCCCGGTAGGGTGGCATATAGCAGTTGAACTGTCAGTCCGTCTGTCTGTCTTTCAGTCTGTGCGTCCGTCCGAAAACTTTAACATTGGCCGTAACTTTTGCAATATTGCAGATAGCAACTTGATATTTGGCATGCATGTGTGTCTCATGGAGCTGCACATTTTGAGTGGTGAAAGGTCAAGGTCAATGTCATCCTTCAAGGTCAAAGGTTAAACAACAAAATCCAAGGCAAGTAACAAGCTTAAAAGGGAGATAATTTATATTTATCATTTGGCAGGTACAGATAATTTTTAGAAAGGAAGTAATAATTTTAAAGGGATATTATCCCAAAATATTTTTGTTAATTCAAAGCGGCGCATAAAACAATGTTTTAACACAATTAAAATATTCACTAATGTATTCGCAATTGCAACTACTACGAATTATGAATATTTACATGATAGAAAAAAATGATGAAAGATATTGGTCTTTACATACAAATGCTCTAGTTGCGTCAGTTTAATACACTGGTGAAAAAGTTATCCTAATTCATCAATCTGTTCATGGAATAGGGTGAGTACGGATATTCAGTTACATGTTTCACAATACAAGTAACGGAAAAGTTTACTTTTCAATTTGTAAAGATTCATATAGTACAGCGTATCATTTTAGTGCGATCTCGGTTATGGTAGTCGTACAAAAGCCAGTTTAAAAACATGCTTCTGAGAATATGTTATTTATAGATATAATTGAGAGTTTCGCCTCCACGAGTTTAATATTAAATATATTTTGAATACATAAACTTTAATTATAATAAGGAACACCCGCTCTCCTATCAATAATAATTTCGGGAACGATATAACTAAAACCATCTATATTAATTAAGCATAAGTAATTTCAGCACCAATGCTACATAAAAGCAGGAGGTCCTCTTTAGAAGTAATACTGAAATCAGCAATACCTCCAACTCATCCATAAGCATCTCCACAACCGCAAACATCGGCATCACCATAATATCGTCACTAGTTTCCATTGGTTAACAAAACGATTTACTTAATACATTTGATTTGCCAGAACCATGAGTCATTGTTGCAAAAATCCAAATCCCAACTACTAACCCTCCGGGTAGCTGGAAGTTGCAACTCCTTAAGGCTTGTTTCATGTAAACTCTAGCTTAAATCGGTAATATCAGTCCCATCTTTTGTTTTCTAACATAAATAAACACAAACATATTATAAATACATCCCTGATACACAGTTATTTAGGTATACAGTTTAAATGTCAGAAAAACCTTGTAACAACTCTAGAGGCCATTTTTATGACTCACTCTTGATAAAACTTGGTCAGAATGGCCAGAAGTAGTATTTTGAATATACTTAGGTCAAGTTTGAATCTGAGCCAGAATGTTTATCTTGACATTTTCTTTGCCAAGTTGGAATCTTGGTCACCTGCGTCCAAAACAAGGTCACCAGGTCAAATCGTAGAGAAACCTTATTACCAATCTAGGGGCTTCGTTTATGACTCAATCTGTATGAAACTTGGTCAGAATGTTTATGTTGACAACAGCTGGGCCAAGTTGGAATATGGGTCATATGCATTAACAACTAGGTAACCAGTTCAACTGTTAGAAAAACCTTGTTACCATTCTAGAAAACACTCGTTCTTGATAAACTTTATTTAGGATGTTTATCTTGACATTTGCTAGGTTGACTTAGAATGTGGGCCTTATATATCCAAAAACTAGCTCACCTGGTCAAATCATAGAAAAAGGTACCACTAAAGACGTGAATAAACATTGATGATACTTGGTCAGAATGTTCAGTTTGGCAATATCTTGGCTGTATAATCTGGCTCACGTGCATATACAAACTAGTTTGACCACATTTATGACTCAATCTTAACGAAACTTGGTCATAATGTTTATCTTGACAATACTTTGGTCAAGTGTGAATCAGGGTCACTTGCGTCTTGAAACAAGGTCACAAAGTCAAATGTAAACACTAATGGCAACATTTATGAATCAAACGTGATTAAACTTGGTCAGAATGTTTGTTTTGACAATATCTAGAGCACGTTTAAATTTGTATCTGATTCGTGTACAAAATATGTCACCAGGTAAAATCTTAAGAAGACCTAAACACCACTCTAGGGCTACATTTTTTACTCAGTCCTGATGAAACTTTGTCAGAATATTTATCCTGACAATATGAACGCCATGTTTGAATTAAGGGCATGTATGATCAAAATTTAGATCACGTGGTCAAGTCAACAGCGATTGGTATCCTTTAAGTCAGGTGAGCGCTTAAGGGATATCATGTGTGTGTGAGTTCGTGTGTGTGTATGCATGTGTTTGAGGTGTGTGTGAGTTTGTATGTGTATACATGCACATATTTCCATTAAAACATTGTTTTATTATTAATTAAATTACAATAAGACGACGCAGGATTTACATATTGATTACTGTTTGATGCGAACCTCACGTTGTAAACACCGTTGCTGGTGTGCAACCTATGATAACACATTGATTTACTGCACTGTAACCTCCTTTTCTATAACGGAGTTTGCATCATTTTCCAACAGGATTCGGACCGACGCTGATCCATTTATTAGCATGCTCAATTGTTCAATCCTTGTAATTCATACTTAGTGCGACGATTTGTAACCGGAGTGCCAAACACAACACCTGACTGTCGAAAGCCTATACCACTAGATGTCACTAATCCTTGTCACATTTCATCTAAAAAAACACATGGGGCACCACATATGTAGCTTAATAATGAAGGTATTGGTTGTGTGCCTTCAAGTTTGCTATGTATTTCGTTTAATACGGGGTTACGGATGTGAATCGGATACACTGATGAAATTTGTGAAAACTGTCTATATTTTATTAGATTATTGTGTTATTCTAGATTTTTCTTTGTTAAATATGGTGTCCATTGCATTATATTGCATTAACATGAGACCCCAGGCGAACAATGTGTAAATACGTGTGTATAAAACTTATGTTGTTTTAAGCCAGTTATTAATTGTCAACTTTTGTTGCTGTTGTGTATATGTTACCGTAAATCTGCGAAACTAGGAATTTCACGAAATTCCTAAACGAGTTAGGATTTTTGTTAAATGCCTGCTTCATTTAGGGACTTTACGAAATGCCTGATTTACAGCATAGTAACCTATATTATAACGGAAGTTGAATAAAATATTAAATAGATTCGGAACGACGCACATCCATTTATCATGAAGCTCAATTTTTACCATCATCACCCCCCCCCCCATCATGCGTNCCCCCCCCATCATGCGTCGTTATGTTGTTCAGTATGTTGTATTGTCATTTTGCATTTTGACATTTTTTTACTATATTTAATACTACATTTAGTACTTGATAAATATAACACCTTATGTAAATACTATCACTATCTTTAGTCCAACTTTATTATTATATGTGGGCTTTTTTGTTCGTCCAAATGTATCGCACAATTTTGCGATTTTTTTATATGTTTTCATGTTAATACTTGCTTTCGTATTTCGCTATTAATAAATGCTGGTCTGCGCTTCTTTCTCCCACAAATGCATAGGGAAATTTGGAGAGCGAAAATATAAAGCTTGTTTCACTGAGAATTAAGTTAATTTATTGGCATTTTATTAAAAATTGTCTGTACAATAATGTGACCAGATTAATAAAGGGGTATGCAATATGTCCTAGGGGACCTTTGGTTAGGACACTGATTATAATAATGGTTCCAAATGGCAATTTATTGTTGGTCTAAGAAACTAGTTGTAATCCGGGTCTCCACAACATTGGTAAACACCATCTAATGCGTAGTTACAGACAACACCGATGCACATTATGCACCTTTGACGGTTTCTTTCATTCAAATAGTAACGGTTGATATCGTATGTGATGTTGAAGGGATTTCAAATGATCTGTCGGCGTGTGTGTACCCAAGCATGTCCAGGAGAAATTCTATAAAAGGGACAGAATACACTGAAATACTTTATGAAATGGTCTCTGCTTATGTCTGTATTTCCGCTTGTAATAAACGCATTATCCCCATTTCAGTGCAGCTCACATCAGAGCAGCCATAAACTAAAACTACAACAATTTCTGAACAGGGAAGAATTCCGTTATATTGAAAATTCATAAAACACGCACAAAATTGTTAAGATTTGCGTCAAATGTATGTAAAATGAAAAGGAAAATAAACCGCACTCAAACATAAATTCTTCATCACCCCAAGGGGGAAGATATAAATGTTTAATGAAAGTTGATAACTCAAAGGATAAACGCTAAATAAACAAACACCTGCATCCTCCGGATATCTGGTTAGAATGACATATTTAAAACTAATCATTTATAAGACTTCAGACATTAAAGACCATATTTTAAATACATAGTAATGATCAAGTTTCGCATTAAAATTCGAGCATGTGTTGTGACAGAATTTAATGTTAACACGCAGACAATACAAGCTAGTAGCTTTTGAAAAGATGAAAAATGCACAAAAAATAAATATTTATGTTACACCAATAAATTCATTTTGTTAACATTCATTGCCTTCGAAAATAATGATGTTAGCAAATAAAAAAAGGACATGGTGAGGTCCTTGGTGGGGAAATTTAACAAAAACGCTTAGCAATGTTTTCATTTTAGATCATAACTTTGAAAAATGACTATCTATTACCTTCAGACACGATACCATATTTGGTCGGGCTATCACACAGGCAGAAGATGTTTTTTTTTTATTAATTATTCATCGTTTAAGAAACTCAACCTAAAGACTGATGTGATCATGCCCATGGTAAGCAAGAACGCATCATTACATTCATGATGCATAGCTTGTTAATAACCACAAAATTCATAATCCATAAATAAAGTCTAGATACTCAAACAACTATGCACTACCATATGCTAAAATCATGTTATTTGTGAATGTGTTTTTTTGTTTGTTAATGTTGATACTTTAGTATCAGTGATACCTGGTCTTTTGGATATTTAAAATTGTTAGGTACTTAAATTTGTTCAGAAAGCACGAATAAGTCACGCCGGCTGAAGGTCAGTTTATATCTTCTATACCAGTTGAAAGATTACTGAAAACTTGATAAACATGTATGTCACTGACACGATGTTCAGAAAGCACGAGTCAGTCGAACTGAATGACACTGCAACAACTATTAAGGCATACTGTCACAACTTATATGGACCTCCTTCTTTAAATATTTTATGTGGCTCATCAGACATATTCCTTATTTTCAGATCCATAGAATCATAATAATAATATTATTAACAAGTCAAAATGTAGATCAGATTGTTTATTTGACAAAATCGACCTTAACTTATAAAAGTTGCAAAATATGTTAACATTCATTCATGTTAATGTTATCATAGACATGTACAACTTCATGGTATTCACAAAGTTACGTTACTACGAATTGAACTGTGATTTCAGTGCTTTTTATGTTTTATTAAAATATTAGATATAATGTGGAAATTGGCGTATGTATTAAACAATTGAAAAGTTTATTTGATCGAGACTGCATAACTTTTCACATTTTACAAACATGCACAAAATACAAATATTATCATTACATGATTATTATTGTTTTAGTAAATAACACACTGCTTACTATTATTACACTTACATCATTATTATAACTTTCATAAGTTTAATTGGGTCACACAAGTATATGGTGTACTGATACCATTTAACATATTTTTAATGTTCTTATCTGTTGTTAATAACATTATAATTGATACATTTAAAATTATGTTTTTTTGTGTGCAAAATAAACATTTAACTCAATAATTCTGAAAATATACACATTTTTGCGAATTTGCACAAACAATTTTATATGTAGAAATTATAATTAGACATTAATAAGAATATTTAATCGAAAGCAAAAGAACCTGTTTTGACAACAAGAGAGGCACACATTTACTTTAACAGGTACTAATGCATTGACTTTAGATTACTGATTTCTTAATTAGAAATATTCAATAGGGTCATCAACCCGTTTGCCTGTCTGCACTCCATCCAATGTAGAAAATGTCCTGTAATAAAAAAAAATGGAAGTAAAATTCAGTGAAATTTTCTGACGCACAGAAAATTAGGATGCTTTTAGCAATTATTTTATTTTTCATGCTTTAAATGTATAGGCAACAATATATATTTTAAAGTTTAAATTTACATTTTACATGTTTACAAGACACCGTTCCCCCTGTATTAACAGTTTTTTGTTTATGGAACACTAAATAACATATTCTTCATCTACCTATGAGTATAACATTAAGCAGATTACATTCAATTCTACTTACTTTCCATCTTTAGGCAGTGACGTAAAGATTTTAGCATGAACACATTCACCGCCAGAATCAATTTGAATCTGTAAAGATGCTATGGGAGTTAGAAAAAAAAAATACTCTTAAGGTGCTCTTCATATAAATCTTTCCAGAGCTAATTTATTTTTCAAAACACTTTATAGAAGAAACTTTTTTAACAGTCCTATAATTAGAATAAAAGTTATAAAAGACTTCAAAACATTTAAAAAATTCTGGTTTGTACAGTTTGACCAATACATAATTTGCAGAGTACATAATAACAACGGTTTTGAACTTAAAAGGGTTTCACTGGCAGTCAATGTCTTAATTCATATTCACTCTCTTTTGAATGGTACTTTTAAACAAAACTGATCTTGTGGAAAAAATACCTTGACAAACGAATTTGTTCCTTGAACCACTTGATCTCTATACTTCAGAGCCTTGAACATTTGTGCTCCATCTTTTCCTTTCTTCTCTAGGATGCCCTCCTTAAGCTGTGACACAAATTCAATGTGAGAAATACCCAAAATTTTCAGTTTAATAAAAAACAATAGCAATAGCTCTGAGAATGATTCGGTAACTATCGGTTTGGAAAATAAAATGCCAATACTATAAAGGAATTACATATTTTTGATATATAGTGGCAGTTCTAGTTTTTGTCACATATTGTTTATTTAGGAAAATCTGATGCCTAAAAACAATCGGAAAAGATATGTTCCCGACATAACGACACTACAGACATACAGACATACATACAGACAGACAGACAGACAGACAGACAGACAGACAGACAGACAGACAGACAGACGGACGGACGGACGGACGGACGGACGGACGGAAGGACGGACGGACGAGCGGACGGACAGACAGACAGACAGACAGACATGCCTGTCTTGGACAATGACACGCTTCAGAGTATGCATCGATTATAACCTCATTACAAGTTGCAATAATCCAACACCTACTGACACTATGGCTCGTATGTAGATCTACTCATAAAAGCTCAAAGTATTCAAGAATAAATACGTATGTTCTCATAAAACTCAAGACATTCAAAGAAAACTAACCTCATCACAAAGAGCCTGTGTTTTCTTATCGGCCTGATGTTCGGGGCCTAATCCGCCTACCACCATGCCAGGTTTGCTCATTCTGATCGCTGTCCGTTTGTTAACTCAACACTAAGAACTGAAAAGGTGTGACACAAAATGTTTTTTTTTTCAAATGTAAAATGAAATGTCGAGAACAAAGTTGTGGCACAAAAAAAGTCTCACTAAAAGGCAGACTAGAAAATGCATCCGATATAGATAACATTGAAAAACGTATAAAATATGAACAAACAATAACATCGTAGAGGACGTTCGCTGTCCTTTAATATGTTGTTTTTATTTTTGATTGTTTAATGTTTAGTTGTTAACGTTAAAATACATGATCAATGGTACAGTATTAGTTTAATGTTACACATGATGCTGTTTTGGTTCTAATAAGAAAATGAAAAGAAACGCAAAAAGCAAACGGCTATCGATTTCTGTATATGCGCTGGTTAATGTGCTTGTTGTGTATGAATATTATTTTTTAATGTGAAACAAAACCATAATACATTCTCAAGTATTAATATAATTGCTATCAAAATGTTACACTAGTTTAGGGAAATACGCTGCGCTAAATACCAAACTCAAACGCACTCATTAATTGTGTGATACAATTATGATTGTTAATGACAACCTTTATATGTGTGTATGCTTGATGATATAAATTATCAACATACACATTACTAAGTATATGCTTCCTAATTTAATATTGAGCATTACAAAGTGCTCAGATAAGATTTCAAGTAAAGAAGAAAGTTAACCCCAACAGTGAACGTTCATTTTGAATTATTCAAACTCCATTGTTGATTTGACCGCAATGGTATGACATAGATATCGCCGATCACACATTAACAACCCATAAACATATACAGGCATTTATATAAACGGAAACAAAACAAATTAGTATACAATGCTCGCATGATTATTTAACAGTTAAAGAGTAAAATGATTACAAAATTAAAACTTACTTGCAAATTATCTCGGGCACAAAGCGAATAGAGCTTAAGAGAACAAATGTGCATGTCACTACAATTAATTGAAAAAGTATATTATCCTACCTCATTTATACCCGTAAAGACGAGTTGACGAATGACATCTAGCGCATGTGCAAATTTTAGACTCCGCCCACTGGTTGGCAAAAGATGATAGTATCATATAAGCGTGTATAAAAAATGCTGACAAGTGTTTTTTTTTCACAATAACTAAATATACTAAATATTTTCGAATTGATGTCTGAATAAGCTTAAGACATTTATATGTAATGGAATGCATTTTGAAACGTTTATGTTGTCGATTTTATTTGTTTAATTAACTTTGAAGAAGAGTCATCATTTGAAGGCCGAAAAACTGAGAACCGTGTCGATAAACTTAAAAGATTTTGTGAAAATAAGATTTAATTAGTAAATGCCCGTAGTACAATCAAAATCAACAGAGCGCATCGTATCGACAGTTACGAGCGAGATTTTTGCCGCCCAATTGTAGCTAAATTCAACTACTTTCAGGACAAAAAAATAATTAAGCAGAACATGTTTGACAATCCTTTTATAAACGCATTTGTGATCAGCTCCCACGGGCTATCATGTACCGACACAAAATTCTGAGTTCAAACCTGGTAAAGGCTCGTACTGAAGGGAAACGTGAATCGTTGGTCTATGCTAAACTCTACATT
Organism: Dreissena rostriformis; assembly: GCA_007657795.1. NCBI lineage: Eukaryota > Metazoa > Mollusca > Bivalvia > Myida > Dreissenidae > Dreissena > Dreissena rostriformis. The sequence goes on from VMBQ01008117.1 coordinate 10,241, forward strand.
TTTGATGATACAAAGTTTACAGTGGATAAGCTCCCCTAAAGTCCAGAAAAAGAACTAACGTCACGACGCTCCGAGACAAGCATGAAAATGCATGTAGGCAAACCAGTCACAGAGCGCCGTGCCTATTGTAGTCTAGCAGGTGTAATTAATATAACGTAAGCCGTATGTGGCTACATGTTTATTCATTCATACCCAAACTACAAGTGTACAACAACTGTGATATGAAGTATACTCATATAAATATAAGATTAACAGTAGAGACAACTCTTACGGAATCTAGTATTCAGGATAACACAGTAATGTCTCTTTAACTATTTCTTGACAATGTGTCAAGAAGCGATATGTCCAATTAACACTGAAGAAATATAACAACAGAGCGCCTTGCCGACCTCAAGTCCCGAGCTATAACCTTATCTAGGATAGGATTTCCAATACTTGTGGTATAATAATCAGACTTGCATACAATAATTATTGGTATAGCCGAACTTAATCTAACTGCGTATATGTATTTATAATATGAGTGTATTTTATTACAAGCATGTATTTCGGATTATGCGAATAAATAATTCAAAATAAACCATTAAAACTCCGCCATTTACCCGCTACGCACAATGATGGAAAATAACGGCAATTTAAACAACATCACTACACCAAGTAATTACATATGACCATACTTGGGTTAATATGAAAAAATGTTAGATATTTATCACTCATGATCAGGTGATGTTTCCCCCGAACAATACAAGACGACGCAACAAAAATAATATTTCAATAACAACTAAATTGCCGCTTTTAATATCGGCATATCGGCCCCTTCCCCCATCAAAATAGTATACTTGTTTCCCTATTTTTTTTTGAAAAATTCCCCCTATAAGTGTCTAATTTTTATTCTTTTAAAAGTACATCTAGTCAAATTTACTTAATTATGAACAAAATGCCATGAATATAATGCAAACATGTACAAATGTTGTAATGAGAGAGTTAGTAAAAAAAAATCCCCATAAAAGGGCAACGGCGCGAAAATTCCCCCTCATGAGGGATGTGGGTACCTTCCCCTGATAGCCAGAGAGGGCCCTGGCTTTAATTTAAAATTCGTCTCAACTTTCGTTTAGTTAGCAAATTAGCGATGAGTGCTGTCTCCTCACATAATGCAGCCTAAGGTGCGAAAGGACCTTATTAACCTCAAAATAAACACAGCTGGTCCATTACTGTTTTGGTCAGGCCTCGTTGCTTTCTTTAAACAGACACCATGTTCTTAAATGGTCTATGTCGCCAAAAATAAAAAAGACGGGTTATTTTCCAATAATTCGCATGTCGAGTGGCGTCTAGAGTTGTTGTCAAAGTAAATGTTGTTTTGATGGCCATGCTGTACGCATTTAGATGAAGCGAGGAAGGGACTTAAAACAAGAATGTTTGGAAATGTTAAAACAAGAATGTTAGGAAATGTTTTGATCAAAATAACAAAAAAAAGTGCTTTGGAAGCATCACATAGTGGACAACAGTATATGCGTGTGTCATTACTGCCAATCTACAGCTTTAACTTATTTACGTGTGTCGTTCTTGGGAACAACATTTTGGTTTAGCTTAAAAGTCTAATGTCATAATGAAAGTTTTTAATGCGTTTAATATTTTTCAGCGATAATTCTATTCACAACTTTTTTTTAAATAAAAGCTATTGCCCGTCAATAGTAAATAATAATATTTTGTCACCATGTTGACATTTTCACATGATAAAAGCCCCTGTGAAATAATTTTGAATTTGGCGTGTTTTCGTCATTAAATGAGCTATGTTAATCTTCTCATTTTTAGGCTGCGTTCGAAGCTACGTCATGTTTGTCCATAACCTAGCTCGCCATGTCAAATCTTAGAGAAACCTTGTTACCACTCTAGAGGCCACAATCTCAATATTGATGAAACTTGGTCGGAATGTCATTTTGGCAATACCCAGGCTGTATCTGGGTCACGTGCATATAAAAACTAGGTCACCAGGTCAAGATCTTAGAAAAACATTGTTACCACTCTAGGGGCCATATTTATGACTCAATTTTTATTAGACTTGATCAACAATTATCTTGACAAAACTTAGGCCAACCTTAAATTCGAGTCACTCGCGACAAAAAACAAGGTCACTTTGTCGAATAAAACAATCTTACAACTCAACATCTTTTAAAAAAAAACAACCTTTAAACCACTGTATTGCCGCATTAATGACTCCGTCTTGATGAAAATCAGAATGTTTATATTGACAATTTGAAGGCTGGATGTTTGAATTTGGGGGAGATGTGGTCAAAAACTAGAATACCTGGTAAGGTCTTCAGTAATTGGTGTCGTGAATTCTGAGAGTTTAAAGGCGATCATGGACCTCTGTTTAATATGTTATGACGACAAACGTTGCGATAAAGAGTTTGAGAAGTTTATAGTAATAAGCCCTGATCTTTTTGCTTTAAAAACTTGCGTTGTTACAAATATACAAAATGTTCATATTTCTTTGCCAATAAGTCCGTGATTACACTATGATTGTTTGCAGGTAATTGTAGCATCCAAAATCATGATGCATGAAGAGCACAGTATACTTATGAATTATCAATGATTATAAATACAAGCAGGTTTCACCTTATATAACATAGGCTCTTTCCAACGTAGGCCTTTCTCAATGCAGCTGTCCTATTAATCAAAATAAACACCGGCCTTTTGATTTCATAAATCAGCTATTTAAGCTATGATTCTTCACAATATCAAAAGGCTAGGGCCTCTTCCCAATGAGAAGAGAAAAGTCCCTGTAATATCAGAGCAGACTTTTGTACCACCATATTGCTTAAATGCTCGAGAAAAACATCCTTGGTCCAAATAATCATAGACAATCGGGTGATTATTTTTGTAATTGTTGTCAATGGTGTGGTGCTTGGGCTTTTTACACACTATATATGGCGAGTGTCTTGTTTTTTGTATTTTTGTTCGTCAAGATATGAATTAAGCATTTGATAGAAAAAACTTCGTGTTGGTCATATTTTAGATCCTTACTTTGACAAATGGCCATCTATTACATTTATACACTATACCAAGTTTAGTCGGCTGTCACAACGGAGGGAAAATTAAATTCTTCATCGTTTACGAAACTGAAGTTAAAGACTGTTGTGGTCTAATCCAATTGTAAGCGAATCGCATCATTACATGCATGATACATAGCTTGTTAATAACCACAATTTTATAAACCTAGTAATTAATTCCAGATACACAAAAACTATGCACTATTGTATGCTTACTATATTTGAACTCTGTGCATCAAAATGTTAATTTTTGTGTATGCTTAAGTATTGATGATAACTGACTTGGAAACTAATAAATTGGTGTGTGCTTTAATTTCTACAGAAATCATGAGTCAATCACGCAGGCTCAAGGTCAATTCTATACCATTTAAAGGATTAATGAAATTTCGTGTACTGTTAACGTCATTGAGACAATGTGCAGCATACATGAGTCAGTCAGGCCTGCTAAAGTTCAAGGTCACAGTTGATTGCCCATACATATATCAGTGAAACGAACTGAAAGGCACTTGTCTTTGAACTACAATTAAGGCATACTGTCACAACTTATATGGGCTCAGTTGGTAAGCATTTGATGTGGCTCACCAGACATGTTAACCTTTGATGTAGATCCATAGATTCATAATAATATTATAAGTGTAAACAAGTCAAAAAGGTGTTTATTTTTATATAAAGAAATTGCACATAACTTTTAAAAGTTAACATGTGCTCATCTTAATGATGATAATAGCATAATCATGTACAAATTCTAGGTATTAACAAAGTTAACTTACTGCAAACGCAACTGTATTCCACGAATTTGCACAACCATGGTTTATGTAGAAAATGTTTTTATATCAAAAACCTTTCATTTTAAATTAATGATTATATTGAATCCAATGCAATAAGTGCCTATATTGACAACAAGAGAGGTACACATTTACTTAAACAGGTGCTAATGCATTGACTTTTGATAACTGATTTCTTAATTAGAAATATTCCAAGGGGTGATCAGCCTTTTTGTCCTTCTGCACTCCATTCAGTTCATATTTTCTCCTGCAATAAAAAATGGTAGTACATTTCAGTGAAATGTTATGATCTACAGAAAATCAGCATTCTTTAATCAACAATTTTATAATCCATGCTTTCAATGTAATTAGCACAATAAATATATTGTTTCATATTTTATTTAAGTGACATAAAGTACATTCATATAATAACTTTTATATACAATTTCAAATCGAAATAAAATAATGACATGTTTAGTATATTGAATCATGAAATATTTCTATGTTTGCAGTACTACCCAGCCATGCAAATGGCTTACGAGTCACTAATCAAACATGGATAAGTGTAGCCGTCTTATGCCTGTTAAATAGCATATAGTAAAATAATCACTGATATGATACAGGATAATTATAGCATTTAAGAATGTCATGTTCAATTTTGTATAATAACCATAATAAAGTCATATCGTCACACATAGTATACTTTCTCGTTTCAAGTAGCAATCTTTTATAAATAAAGCAAATTTATATATCACTCTTTTATCCGTCATTAGGCATTTGAGTCTGTCACAATAGTTCATGCGAATCAGGTCTGGTATTATCGTTATGATCGAGGTATAAAACATTAGTCTAAGGGTTGTATAACAGGAACATTCAAATAAGAAGTGGATTCGATTTTATTTGGTTCTTTGCACAGTAAACACAGCCTCTCTTCGGGCTTCAGGTGTCGGAATCTCCCGGTTTTAATGCGTAGTGGCAATGTTCCAGTTCTGATCCTGCAATAAACGACCTGAGGTGTTTTGGAAGGCACATTGTAACGTACTTTTCGCACACATACTGATGTTTTATTTGCCGATAGGTTCTGAGTTTCGGCCGTGTTTTGAGACCTTGTGTCCATTTGTTGATATCGTTTTTCTTGTAGTGTTCGGTTGCCCGACTAAGTAGAGTATCTAGTGAGATGTTGCCCTTCGACCTGGATGCAAATAAGTGCCGGAGGTTCAGTGAGTCAAAGATATGCTTAATGTCGGCGTTCCAGCTCTTTATGTGAGAGAAGTCCCAATTAAATACCTTCTGTGTTAACCTATCTTCTGGCATCTTAACAAGGCGGTCCCACAGGCGCAGCATCCCTATAAGGTGTCTTGAGGTAGAAGTCTGCCACCCCACGTCGCCGTTAATTGCACTATTTGACGCGTGTTTATGAACATCGAGGAAGGCTCGAATCGCCCTATGTTGTATAGTGTCACATTTCGGGTATGTTTTGTATCCCCAACCCCCTGAACTATAATTCATCACAGGAATAACACTGCTGTTGTAAAGCTTGGTGTTTACGGTAAACGTAAGTCCGTTTATTGTTTTTGCTTTGTTTAAAATCCCATCGAGAGCCCTGTCTGCCGATCCCGCCAGTGTGTTAGCGGTGACGGAGAAGTCAAGCGTATCTGATAAAATGCACCTGAGGTATTTATAACTGTCCGTTAAGTTTATAGCGTGCTCTCCAATGTTAAAAATACACGTTGTTTGTTGCTGACTTTGTTTTCGGAAATGCATAACGCTCGTTTTTGAAGGATTTATTTTCATGCGCCATCTTTTGCACCATGTATCGACGTTATCCAGCATTTTTTGGAGATTTTGCTCGCTTTCGCTTAAAATTACAATGTCGTCCGCGTAAAGTAGGATACATATTTTTTAACCGTCAATCATTATAGCACAGTTCATTTCCTTCAATTCAAGGGCCAGATCATTTATATAGAGTCCGAATAACGTCAGTGAACTTATATTTCCCTCGACTGAGCATTCGACGTTGAAGTAGTCGCTTAAGTGATTGTTAATATTCAGTCTCGCTTTCGAAGAGCTGTTAAGGTGACGCAGAATAGTATAGAAGCGTCCGTTCACACCAATTGCTAATAGTTTGGCTAACAGACAACCCCTGTCCACCCTGTCAAATGCTTTCATCATATCAATGAAGCATGTATACGTTGCTAGTCCCGCTGCCTTTCTTTTGCGAATGATGGAGCACAATGTGAATAGGTGATGAGTGCAAGATCTAAGTTTCCGGAAGCCATTTTGCTCATCGACAAGTATTTCGTTCATGTCAAGGTATTGTGACGAACGGCTGTTAAGAACACTCGCGAATATTTTGCTCATGGCCGGAAGTAGGCTAATTCCGCGATAATTTAGAGGTATACGCGGGTCGCATGTGTTGTGCTTCGGGAGTGGCTTGATTATATATATATANTAGTTAACATTTATATTTTTCGTATTTACAATACACAATACACATGTATGAACAGTTTAATGTATTCACTACATTTAGATATTCATTCCTCATCCAACTTTTAGTATACAATTAACCTGAATAAATTTTGTTTACTTACTTTCCACCTTTTGAAGGCAGTGGGCTGAAAATTCTAGCATGAACGCATTCACCATTGGGATGAAGTTGAATCTGTTAATATTCAAATGATTTGAGTTCAAAACTCTTAAGGTAATATACATATGAAAATAACAAACTTTTGTTATAATATACATTTCCAGAGATTTAAATCGTAAATAACTTTTATAGAAGTAACTTGTTTTTACAGTCATTGAGGTAGAAAAAAGGGCAAACAAGACTTAAACATTTTCAAAATTTTGGTTTGTTTAGTTTGTCAAAATTCTGAAACAAATAAAATACAGAATTAATCGAGTATAGAATAGCAACAATAGTCCACTTAACCTGTTTTTAATGGTACTACATGTCTTAATTCATATTCATTTTTCAAACAAAATTGATCTTGTGGGACACACAGTACCTTAACAAAATAATTTGTTCCCGCAACCACCTGAGATGTATACTTCAGAGCCTTGAACATTTCTGCTCCATCTTTTCCTGCCTGCTTTAAGATGTCCTTCTTCAGCTGTGACGAAACGTGCAATGAGGAAAACAACACAATTTTCAATATAAACCATTGTCCACAAAATGAATGAATGAATGATTCGGTAAATGGAATGCCCTTATTTGAAAACATTACGATACTATAATGGCATTTCTAGTTATTATTCATATACACAAATAAAATAATTGGTTTTTATGTAGGCAAAATAAATGCATGAAACATGTTATTATCCAGACAAAACGACACGACAGACGGACTGGCCGGCAGACATTCCTTTTTTGGACAATAGCACGCTTTAAAATTTGCATCCATTCAACCCCATCACTTGTTTTAATAATCCAACTCTCAGGTACTAATACTCTGGCTCGTATGTAGATCTACTCATGAGGCTCAAAGCGTTCAAGAGGAACTACAAATGTACTTATTTAAGCTCAAAGCATTCAAGATGAACTATATATGTACTTATAAAGCTCAAAGCGTTCAATAGGAACTATATATGTACTCATAAAGCTCAAAGCGTTCAAGAGGAACTATGTGTGCACTCTTTAAGCTCAAAACATGCAAGAGGAACTATATATGTACTCATTAAAGCTCAAAGTGTTCAAGAGGGACTATATATGTACTCATAAAAACTCAAGTCATTCACAAGAGGAACTATTTATGTACTCATAAAGCTCAAATCATTCAAGAGGAACAAAATATATACTCATAAGAGCTCAACGCATTCAATAAGAACTACGTATGCACTAATACAAGCTCAAAGCATCCAATAAGAACTACGTATATACTCAAAAAAGCTCAAAGCATTCAATAAGAACTACGTATGCACTCATAAAAGCTCAAAAGCTTGCAATAAGAACTACGTATGCACTCATAAAAGCTCAAAGCATTCAATAAGAACTACGTATTTATTCATTAAAGCTCGAAGCATTTAAGAAGAACAACGTAAGTACTCATTAAAGCTCAAAGCATTTAAGAAGAACTACGTATGTACTCATTAAAGCTCAACGCATTCAAATAGAACTACGTATGTACTCATACAAGCAGAGCTCCAGATAATTTTTTCAGTCGAGGGGTATTTCACTCATGAATTTTTTAATTGAAGAGTAAAAATCAAAATCCGATAATTTTAAGGAGTATTTATGTGAAGGATCAGAATTCATAATAAATTGTACATGTAGTGTTAACTTGCTATTACAAGCAGTCTTGTACACAATAAAGCAATCACTTTTGTTTTATTTAATATACTGTCAATAATAGGGGGTACAATTTGGTCTGGTGTTACTATAAATGACGATGTCGACTTAATAGTGATCGACCATTTTTACTGGCTCGCCATTCATTTTTGTTTTATTAACATGACAATAAAACACAAACACATGCAGACGCTGCGGAACACGTCACAAAAAGAAAAGCGCTTTCGGGACAGAGACTGCCGGTCAGGACGGCACAGATCGTGACGGTCATATGAAAAACAAGTACATTATGATTCAAGTGGATTCATTGATTGCACACCGGATTTCAATATATCTTACAGTTTAAACATATGCTTAGTCACGTTATCTGAATGGTAAGCGGGTGGTATCCGTAAAACTTGTTTATTATATATGTGTATTTCGGCTGCCATTTAAAAAGTGCTTGAAGGAAAAAGGTTTTTCCATATTGCCACACAAGAGATAAACTGATAGCAAAAAGTGTATGCGTGAAGTTGGGCGATTCGGGTTTTATCGAATGTGATGTCAAATGTTTTCACCATAAGCGTATATCGATTCTCAACAATGCAGCGGAGAGCCCGTTGTGTCAACATCGGCCTTTATCGTGGGCCAAAATGAAATGATACCGTTCTGACTGAGGAGTATATTAGGTCGGGAACCACATTCTGTACATAGATGGTGATGTCACTACGTTTTTACCGGTGTGGACACAATGACGGGAACCAGTCATGTTTACATGAACTTATACGCATGTATAAACGGCTTATACGCATTGAAATTGCACACGATGCGTAATCCGAATTTAGCAGGAGTTTTTTTTACTCAACAAAATGTTAAGTCATGCGTATTTTCCAATTTTTTTTCATGCGTATTTTACGCAAATACGCATCTTATCTGGACCTCTGCATACAAGCTCAACGCATTCAAGAAGAACTGCGTATGTACTCATAAAACCTCAAAGCGTTCAATAAGAACTACGTATGTACTCATACAAAAACAACGCATTCAAGAAGGACAACATATGCACTCATAAAACCTCAAAGCGTTCGAAAAGAACTACGTTAGTACTCATAAAAGCTCAAAGCACTCAAGAAAACTATGTATGTACTCAAAAAACCTCAAAGCATTCAAGAAGAACTACGTATGCACTCATAAAAGCGCAAACATTCAAGAAGAAATACGTATGCACTAATAAAAGCTCAATGCATTTAAGAAGAACTACGTATGTACTCATAAAATCACAAACCATTAAAGAAGAAAGACGTTTGTACTCATAAAAACCCAAAGCATTTAAGCAGAACTACGTATGTACTCATAAAAGCTCAAAGCATTCAAGAAGTACAACGTATGCACTCATAAAAGTTCAAAGCATTTAAGAAGAACTACGTATGTACTCATAAAATTTCAAAGCATTTGATAAAAACAAACCTCATCACAAGCAGCCTGGATTTCCTTGTCGGCCTTCTTCTCACGGGCTAATCCGCCTGGCACCGCTCCGCTCATTCTGATCGCTGTCCGTTTGTTTATTCAACACTTAGAACTGAAAAGGTGACACAAAAAGTGTTTGGTGAGTTTTAAAATGAAATGTCGAGAAAAAGTTGTTGGACAACGGGTCCCACTAAAACGCAGAAAATGCATTTAATCGTTGAAACACGCATTCACAATGAACAAACAATGAACACGCAGACGGCGATCGCATTTATTTAATGTTGTGTTACTTTTACTTATATTGTTTTAATGTTTAGTTCTTAACATTACAATACATAACAAATCATAAAATATTTATTTACATTATAAATTATACTTTCGCCTCAACAATCCGTACAACTTTAACGCCGCAAGCGATATGAAGTTTGTTTTTGCTTTAACGGTAAATAAAGTACAGGAAAGTGCAACCGACGTTAAATCTTTAAAGGCCTTTAATGGAAGATTTAAGTGGTGGAAAAAAACATAGGTCAAAATGTCCATCCTTGTTTATGGGACTCATCAATCAATATGTGTTTTCTGTGTTTATATAGATAATAAAACATAATCGAAGTATGAGAATCTTAAATATGTATATCCTATCTTGAAGTATGTTCAGGATGTCAAAGGAAACTAACGACCCCGGAGGCCCTTGATGTACTTATAGATACTTGTAACTCGAGTGTAATGTCGGTGTAAACCATCCTATCAGGAAGTAAAAGCACTCTGGCAAAGTCACAGATCCGAGTACAATAGGAAACCGTCCTGTCTGAGTTTGAACTGATAAATCAATTTCTGGATCGGACGTTTGTTTTGTCCATAATCTCGTCCGCTCTTTAACTTTCCACATGCACAGGAGGATTTCAAAATAACTTGGTACAAAAGAAAACACCACATGACAAGGTCGAGGTCATACTATAGATCAAATTTTAACGAAACAGCACTTTATTAAAATATTCTTGTACATTGCCTTACTCTCATGTACTGAAGAATTTCAAACGACGGTACATTTTGTCTAAGCTTTTTTTTTGTACCAGTCAGCAATGTATGGATATTAATTGCCAATTAATGTTAGCCCCAGTCACACCTCAGTCATAAAGTATATTTATACCACTCGTAAGCTTACAGAGAGAAAGCAAAAACACAAACTTTGTGACAATTTCCAGACAGGTTTATTTTTTTTAACAAAGTAGAAAATGATGGAAAATATTGTCGATGTTATCAAACGGCAACCAAAAACAATAGTTTTCTCTTTTCATAAAAAACGTATCATTACACAGGTCGTATGTCTTTATGCAATCGAATGACTTCTATTCGATAAAACTGACACGTGTTGGTGACAATTAGGTTATACACTTGGAATCTTTTTCAAGCGCAACACTTTTCAAACTTGAATATCTAAGTTATGAATTAAGATTTTGATTTCAAATTTTAAATGTGATCATTTGACTACATTCTAAGCAGGCTCACGATACAATCATTCATTCGTGACGATTGGACGCTTAAGCACGTGGGATATGTATTGGTTCGTTTTTTGCACGTGGAAAAGGTGAAACGCAATTTTATTCTTAATGTATTTCAATTTCATCATATAAGATGGGTTGTTACACCAGTAAAACATAAAATTAATTAAAACAGATGTATGGGTCATATGAATATTCAGACGCGCAACCGCGCATTTTGGCAAATTGCTTGCTACCTACCCCTCGTGCTAAAGCGTCCGATTGTCACGGGTGAATGATTTATCGTTAGCTTGCACCAAATGTAGTCAAATTATCACATCTACAATTTAAAATGAAAACCTTCACTCATAAGAGAGATATTCAAGTTTGAAAAGTGTTGCGTTAGAAAAGTCGCAAATACACTTGCAGGTAACCTGCAATTGGCCAAAATGCGCTGTTGCGCTAATGAATATTCATATGAGCCATGTATATTTTAAAATTAATTTTATGTCTTCCTGATGTAAGAACCCACCTTAAATGATGAAATTAAAATTAATCGATAATACTATTGCATTCCACCATTTGTACGTGCAAAAAGATGAAACCATACATGCCCACGTGCTAAATCGTCCGATTGTCACGGATGAATGATTTTATTCTGAGCTCGCTCAGAATGTGGTCAAATGGTCACCTGTACAATTTTAAATCAAAATCTAAACTAATAACTGAGATATTCAAGTTTGAAATGTTGCGTCAGAAAAGTCTTCAAGTGTATACCGACAAAAAAGTGATCCGTAGTTCTCGGATAAGATTTCAAATAGAGAAAACAATTAACAATAACAGTGAACATTCTTTTTGGCTATTTGAACACCGTTGTTGATTTGTCCTTTTTGTAGTTACATGTCGATACATATCACCAATTACATATAAATAACCCATAAACTTATACAGGCATTTACATAAACAGTAATAAAACAAAGTCATTTTCAACGCACATATGATATTTTAACTGTGTAACATTAAAAAGAATAAAACATATAAACTTACTTGCAAATTATCTTGGGCACACAGCGAATTAAAATTAGGTGAGAAAATGTGTATGTCAATACAAAAACATATACAAAATGATATTTTCATAGCTAATTATACACGTTTGCCAGTTTTGGTCATGCCTTGTTGCTTTCTGTTAACATACTCAATGTAGCTGAACATTGATCTCTACTGTGTGTGCTTTTAAATCTAGCGATGGATGGACTTAAAACAAGAATGTAATCACTTGATAAAACCTACATACAAACGTTGATTTAGTAGCATCAAATAGTGAAAGACAGTATATGCATATTGCCAGTCTACCGCTTTAACACGTTTACTTGTGTCGTTCTTGGGCAAAACATTTTGGTTGAACTAAAATAGTAAAGTTTAAAATTGATACTGTGAAATGCGGTGCAATATTTTTCAACTTTTACTCTATTAACAACTTGTTCTAAATAAAAGCTATTGTCAAATAATTGCAAGTTATACTATTTTTTCACCACCATGTCGACATTGTCATATGCTTAAAGGAACTTATTCACATATGTTGGCGTTTTTGAAGTTCTCCATCAAATGATTTAAAATGAGTAATGTAGGTATCGGTACGAAAGAGCTACGGTATAATAAAAGTATAGAATCTAAGAGAGAATTTGTTGACCAAATTTGTCACGAAGAAATACTTAAGGATTAAAAGGTTATCGCTTTACCCACTCGGCCATATTTGCTGTAACTATTTCATATGCAGTTTATACTTCATGCAAACAATCCATGTATCTTTTAACTTGTTGTCCTCTGCTAAGTTTTAAATCTTGTCCCTGGGATGAAAACTGGCCACGCCTCAGGGGTTAAAATGATTAAGCTAGACTTATATATTAAATAACTTCAAAATTCTTCTCTGAAATCGCAAGAGTCAGGGTTGCAATACTTGTTGTGCAACATGGTATGTTTTTGTGTCTACTCAGTTTGTTCAAATCATTCCCGTGGGGCCAAACTAACCACGCAACAGAGGTCAAGCGATTTATATATACTTATGCGCACATGACTTTAAACATCTTATTCTATTAAATCCCAAGGGTAAGGAGTTTAATATTTGGTGTGTGACATCGTATGTTGGTCCTCTTCTTCGTTTGTTCAAATCATGCCCATTTGATTATAATAGGCCCCGCTCAAGGGATAACGTGTTTTTGTATATGTATGCATAGCAAATTTAATTTGTTTTAATACTGTCTCAGAACTTATAAAATCTGTGTAATCCAGAGTTAAACACCTAGATAAAAACCACAGTTATAACACAAACATCTCAATTCTGCACATACTAGTTTTTACCTATATGTCTCATGTGCGAGACCTGGGACCTTTAGGCCCTCTTGTTTGGCAGTTTTCCACACATTTTGACCATGCGGAGACTGCATGTCATGTGTAGCAACCATCTCTCTAACACAAGAGTTAAGTGCAAACCTAAATGTGTAAGGTATAATTTGGCCACACAAATGCTTGTCTAGACTGTATCTTCATCATTTATCAAGTAAATTAAGAATTCTTTACCACAAATTCCCACTACGTGTCACCCATTTGGGCTAAGGTCAGGGTAACAGTTAAGACAAAGGGTCAAACATGTGAATGTTGCAGCTTGTTTAAGAATTACAAGAATTATATACGATGGGCTCGATACATTGCCATCAGGCATCATTTGTATTCTGTATATTGTTAATTGTATTTATATTTAATGTTTAATAGTAATGTCAAATTGTGGTGTGTGTGAATTCTCACTCTTAATCAACACGTTTTACTACTCTTTTTTTAGCTCACTTGAGCACAACGTGCTCATGGAAAGCTTGTGTGATCGCCTTTTGTCCTTCGTTCGTCGTGCATTATGTGTCGTGCGTCGGACGTCGTCAACATTTACATTATTAACAATCTAGAGGCCACATTAATTGTACACTCTTCATGAAATGTGGTCAGAACATTTGTCACAATGATTTTTTGGCCGAGTTTGAAATGAGGTCACAGGAGGTTATAACTAGGTACAAGGTCAAATACAAGAAAAAGCTTGTAAACATTATATAAATCACATTTGTAGTCCAATCTTCCTGAAACTGTGTCAGAACATTCGTTTTAATGATATCTCGTATGAGATTTAAAATGATACCGATTCGTTGATAAAAACAATACCGCCATGTGGGCGGGGCAGTATTCCTTATATGGCCCTGTTGAAACCCTGTAAACACTCTAGAAGTCACATTTTAAGTCATGAAACGTGGTCAGACATTTGTTGTTATAATATCTCGGCTGATTTCGAAAATGGTTTCGTTCCGTTAAAAACGTTGTTCCCATTAGGTGGGGAAGATTTCTTTATATGGGTGTTGTTAACGCTGTAGAAGTCACATTTTAAGTTCAATCTTCATGACACTAAGTCAGAACATCTGTTCTTATAATACATCAGGTGAGTTTCAGAATGGTTACGGTCGGTTAAAAAACCTGGCCGCCAGGGGTCAGAGTAGTTTTCTTTATAAAGCAGAAGTGAAACATTGTGAACACTCTAGAAGTCACATTTGAAGTCCAATATTCATAAAACTTTGTCAGAACATTAGTTCTAATGATAGCTCAGCTGAGTTCGAAAATGGCCTCATATTTTTGGAAAAAAACAACAACAAAAAAACAACAAAATGACCGCTAGAGTGCGGAGCAGTTTTCCTTTCATGACTATACTGAATTCTGTGAACACTCCTGAAGTCGAATTCTTGAGTCTTATCTTCATGAAACTTTTTAATTTTATCAAATACTGCATAACTAGTACGGAAACGATGTTTATAAATGTACATATATTTATACTGCAAAACTAATTTTAAAACATGTTGTACGATAAATTAAACACATAGGACGTATTATTTTGTCGTCGATGAAGTAAATGAAGTTAACTTTTAATAACGGATACACCTGCTTGCGTAATCTGATGTATTTGTCGACGGTGAAATGTATGTTATCATATCTGAAAAGTTTGAGATAGTCATACTACCCCCCNCTGAACGGTTGCCTGCAGAGATATCATTTAAGGTTCATTCGAACTGTAGTCGTCTTTGTGTGCGCACGATATCAACCCGATGTGTCTTGACTAGTTAGTAGTAATGGAGCACGTGTGTATTATGCTTTTTTTAACATTAATTTTTTTGAATAACATTTGGACACAATTATACTTTATTTAAATCCTACTTTCGATTTATATGCCTGTACTTCACAATAGAGAAACTAACTGTTATTGTGTATTTTAAAATAAGATTTGATAATATTCGTGGTACATCTTTTAAAAATCATGAGGTTTAAAACATTAGAATGCATACATACTAGCTATGATTGTGGTGGCGTTATAACTGCCAACTATGCTTGCAGAATGTATTTTCCTTAAAACCTTGTGAACACTCTAGAAGTCACATTTTGCCCATTCTTCATGAAACGTGCTCAGTAATGTTCTCTAATGATTTCTCAGCCGAGTTTGAAAATGTTTCCGGTCGGTTGAAAAAAAAACACATTTTCACCAGGGGTGGTGTGGTTGTGCAGTTTTCCTTATACGGCTATTATTAGGGAAACCTTGTGATTTCTCTGGATGTCACATTTTTTTCCAATGATCACGACGCTTCCTTTTTTTAATGATATCTCAGCAGAGCTCAAAAGTTGTTCCGGTCCGTTGGAAAACATGTCCACCAGATGGCGGGGCAGTTTGCCTAATATGGCCAAAGTGGAAATATGTGAACACTCTATAAGAAACATGTCCACCAGATGGCGGGGCAGTTTTCCTTATATGGCCAAAGTGGAAATATGTTAACACTCTATAAGAAGCATGTTTGTACAATTCGGATAAAACTTGTTCATTTGTTATAATTATATATGTCCGAGTTCGAAAATAGGTTCCGGTCTATCGACAAATATTGATTCCATGTTGCATGGCAGTTTTCCTTATATATCTATATTGAATTTTCTTCTGAACCATGACTCTATGATTCCTTTCCTCAATCATAATAAGTCTTGCTCAGAGTTCGAAAATGTTTCCGGTCTGTTGATCATCATGGCTGCCTGGGAAGGGAAAGTTTTCCTTATATTGCTATAGCAAAACCTTGTGGCCACTTCAGAAGTCACGCGTTTTGCACAACCATAATGAACCTTGCTCATTCTTCTAATGCTATCCGGGCTTATTTAAGAAATGGTGGTTCCGTTATAAAAGATATATTTTGGGTGGGGGACATTTTCCCTACATGACTATTAGATCAAGAAAGAACCGAATTGTATAACATGGTTTTTATCCTGCTGGTGCAGTTTCAGTTTGTGTATATTATTAGTGAAACATGCTCAATTCAGAACAATTAAGTTTCTTTGGGTCTCATGTGAGCGCCATTGTGCATTTGACCCTCGTGGTTAAATAGATGTTAATTTCAAGATCATGAGTATTTCAATCGTATAAAATGGCACAATAACGTACTTAAATTATACTTCAATATCGAATAAGTTCGCATAGTTTTGTAATCTGGCATACGTTGATTACTCGTACGTTATCATAGTATTGTCTTTATCATTCAGGGTTATCAACTATGAAAGTAGTACTGTAACGTAAATGATAATTTATTCACAATTAAATCTGTAACATTAGCTTAATATAAGTATGCGTTCAAACATTTGGCTAGCTCTTTGTAAAAGTCCTAAAATACTAATCTTCTGTAATCTGTATAACTACAATAAATGCAAATTATTCCATCGACAAAAATCGAAAAAAGATGAAGTAATGATAATTTATTACATTTATAATGTTGACCATAGGACAATTTAAGCGAAAAACGACAATAAACGTTGCAAAGCTAACATAGCTCCAGCTCGATTGTTTGCTTGTATACCATTCATAACATGAATTAGAGAAATAACATGGTAATTATTTAGGTTATTCGTTATAGAAAGTAATTAAAGACCCAGATCTCGTGGTGGCTATTGATGTGGGATCTACACACTCTGGCTATGCCTGGCAATGGAAAAGCGCGTTCAAGGCAAAAGGAAGTGTGGAATTCAACACCAACTGGGGAGAAGGCGCACCTCAAGTAACTTATAATATTTCAAGACTTATATTTTTTTAGCACATAATATATTGTTTTTTAATATAAACAATAAATCATTTATACTAACATATATAATTCGCTGCGGGGAACCACGTGGGTTTATTGTTTTATGAAACACGGACAATGACGACGTCTTAGTCTAAGTAAATACTAATACTATTAATCATAGTGTTTATAAATAACGTCAATGATGACAGCGTGTATCATATCATACGCGGCTTCGAATGCCACGTATACTGTACCATACTGTATTGACAACATTGCCCAGACGTCTCTCTTACCCTTTGAATAATTCCATGCGAAGTAATAATTGTGATTATTTTCTCTGATAAACTTTTTTTTCTTCAATTTACTTATTTTGATGCACTATACACATATAACGCTTACGCAGTTTCAATACGAGAAATGATATTTCAACGGATAATAGAACATTAAATTTGTATATATGAATGATTATGTTAAACGTTTACCTAATAATACACTTGGAGACTTTCCCAACGCAGCACGAACTTGGAGACGTTACTAACGAAATACTTTTCAAACTGAACATTGTACTGGCTTAATTTAAGCTCGGGTCACCCGATGTGTATTTTGAAATTCTAAATTCAACGGTCGAAACTGCACATGTACTGTTGTTTACAGATTCACAAGACCAGCACATCCTTGCTATTAAAATACACCGATGATGCTTCGAAACTACCCAGCATTGTTGCATTTGGACAAGCAGCCGAAAATCAGTATGCAACTATCCGATCAGACACTAAAGAGAATGAAAAGCATCACTACCAACTTTTGAAACGGTTTAAAATGCTGCTTTATGATTATGATTTTAATAAGGTAAACTTAATATGTTATATAAGTATAGATTTCATCATTTCATATATAGCTCGACTATTCATTGACTAGTCCGAGTTATACTCACCGTCGGCGTTTGCATAAAGCTATGGTTGAGATTTATCTAAATATAACTGTTTCTACGACATGTAATCAATTGAAAACGTTCATATGTGTTTGGGGTATGTATGACGTGTCACTGACCAAGTTCGATAAAATTGACTTGCAATTTAGGCAAATTATATCCATGATATCCCCTACTATTAAAAAATTCAGTTGAGTGTGTTTCTTAAATAACTTTTCTAAAGATATTGAAATATTGAAATACAACTTAGCATGTGTACTCATGGTCTTTACAATCAGTCACTAACCTACACCCATGTCGGACTTGCCTTTTAGCACGAGTATGCCTTCTTTTATAGTTATAAACGTCAGGTTGAGGTTTGCGTGCACAAGTACTTTTATATAATATTATATAATATTCACAATCTGGATTATTACATTTTACGTATATAACTATATAACTATATATATACAGCCTTTATTCATTTGGTCTTACCTGTCATATTTATATTTATATTTGACTCACAAAATACCAAAAGTTACATATACTGCTAGTGTAAAGTAACTAAATAAAAGTGTGTTGAATTATAATTTCATTTCCTATTGCAGAAGAACTTAAGTACAGCTGTGAAGACGGAAAGCGTTGACGGAATCCCGGAGGATTTTCTGACAGTAATGTTTCTGTTCATCAAGGCCCTCAAAGACGACTTCTTGAACAAAATCCAGACATTTGCTACTGAAGGCATGATCAATAAAACCTTGTGGGTTGTTACGGTGCCTTCTTTGTGGTCGCAGAAAACCAGAGATTTTATGAGAAAAGCAGCAGAAACGGTGCCTCATATAATATATTAATTGTATTTCTAAATGAACACGCTTCATATTATGATATTTTGTAATCTGAATTTTTTGTCTGCTTTTATTCGCAGATTTTTTTATGCCCCCTTCTTCGAAGAAAGGGGGTATATTGTTTTTTGCCTGTCTGTCTGTCAATGTGTCTGTCATTGTGTGTGTCCCAAAACTTTAACCTTGGTCATAACTTTTGCAATATTGAAGATAGCAACTTGATATTTGGCATGCATGTGTATCTCATGGACTTGCACATTTTGAGTGGTGAAAGGTCAAGGTCATCCTTCAAGGTCAAAGGTCAAATATATCGGTCAAAATCACTAAAAAGGGGCACAGTGTTTCTCAAACACATCACTTGTTTTATAAAGTTATATATTAATATTCAGGCAGGTATTGCTGACACTAATCTTCTCTTGGCGTCGGAGCCCGAATGCGCTGCAGTGTATTGCATCCACCTGCCGCAGGCGCAGCAAAGCAACATGGGAAATCTTGGGATGCCTGGAACCAAATTCTTGACTGTGGATATTGGAGGAAACATTTCTTTTAATATTTCATGTTCAATTCAACGTTAACCTATGCATGTATTTTAAAGGATATACAAATATGACAGTAATTGAAAACTGTTCCCGGTCCATTCGTAAGCCTGAACAGACGTAAAAAGCTACTTTGTCAATGGCATCAATTAAACATTGTCAAATATCTTCGCATATCCCGTGTAAAACGTGTTAAATTCGATTTAAGTATTTTGACAGTGTGTATTTTACTTTATGTAAAAATGTTAATCGTTGTTTTTGTTATTGTTTTCACGCAAACAATTAAATAAGTGTGCTTTTTCGTTTAAAGGCGGCACGGGTGATTTGTCTGCCGTTGAGGTTCAAAGTGACGGTAAATTGAAAGAATTGTGCAATGTAGCGGGAGAGCGCGTTGGCGGGCAACAAGTGAATGAGGCTTTCTTTCAAGCCATGTACGACAGCTTCAAAGGTATGTCATTTATCAATGTTAATCAACAATAAGATTTACTCTTTTTTTCAGTTTACATGTTATACACAAATATACTTATAAAATAGTCTTGTTCAACATTTCTTCTTAAATAATAGATAAAAAGGTACAACAGCTGTTTCAAGAAGCAACACCGTTTGAAATAATGAAGTTGGAGCGAGAATTTGAAGCAAGCAAGCTTTCAATCATACCAGATTCGTCTCAGGAGAAAATTAAATTATTTCCTCCAAAACGTGTACGTGAATATATTACTAAAGAAAAAATAAAGTTCGTAGATGGAGCATCGATTTCATACAACGAAAGCGAAGAAACACTTGAAGTACAACGCGAGTTCGTTCGTGAAACTTTATTTAAAACGCCCTGTGCTTTAATTAATCAGACCATATTGAAGGTGCTAAAAGAGCAAACCGACATCAAGATCGTTGTATTAGTAGGCGGTTTTGCGGAATCAGGGATTGTTCAACAAAATGTGGGGGTTAAGATTAAGGAAACATTTCTAGATGTCAAGGTTGTTGTTCCGACATCTCCATTTCGTGCTGTTTTAACGGGTGCTGTTTTATTTGGACACGACCCTTTCATTTACAAAAGTAGGATCAGCAGAGCAACATATGGCGTTGGTACAACTCAAATATTTGATGACGCAAAGCACAATCCGTCGAAGAAATGGCATGATGAGGAAAACAACGTTGATCGATGCAAAAACGTGTTTTCCATACATGTAAAGAAGGGAGATTCAGTTGCTCTCAACGTGGCATTAGAAGCAAAGACGTACACTCCTATTTATAAGAAAGATAAAGAACTATATATTCCAGTGTACGAGTCTACGGAGGTTGGACCCACAGATGGAAAGGTTATGTATACAACGGATAGTGGCTGCACGGAAATTGGTAATATTAAAGTTAAGATCCCAACTGCAGAAGAATCAAGCAAACGAGGTGTGTCCGTTAGAATGATATACGGGGGCACACAACTCTCCGTCGTTGCTGTGTGTGCACATACTGGCGAGGAATGTCCTGCAGTATTTCGCTTTAACTAACACTGCCTGTATATTTAATAAATTATTTATAAATGTAACAATGTACGCATCACTGTTTTGTTTCGTTTCAATGCATGTCAGGTAATGCATATGTTTTCGCCTGTTGATTTAAAGTATATAAATATTTTGTATTGTTCACTGGATGTTTAAAGATAAGTATTATACACATGCTTTTGCGTGTGAGATATTATCCGGAGCTTTTACTGCTATTTTGGATTTAAAAACCTTATTTTGTTAAAATAAAGCATGTTTATATAAACATTTCTCAACTTCACATCCAAGTACTTTATCGATATATTTATGACCAAAACATAATTAACCGTTGCTAAAATGAGATAACTCTTACATTTAAATTCACAAAAATTGATTAAAATAAAAATGATTATTTCGTTATTTATTTGTACAACAGACTCAAACATACACAATTAAAGTATGATATGTAAGCATTAATGAAAATTACAAATTGTTATCTAATTTAGTTTATATCGCTCCAAAATTACTGGTATGTCCGCCCCTATCATTAAGCCCCTAGCTTCACGATACGTTCTTACTTGGGAAATTAATATTGGTGTTATCAGTGATCCGTGTTGGGGACCGTCATACCAATTAATAGAAACCTAATAATTGACTTTTCTTTCAATTCATAATTTCAATCTGCACGCTTCTTTGAATATTATTGCATACCATAATGTCTTCATATTGCATTTTCAAGTTTAAGGAACGAATAAACCAATTTAATAAGCTACTTTTTATTCTCAGCGATTTTTCGCAAATTGATAATTTTGAAAGGTGCAGTTGTTAAGACCTTTTGTTGACTTTGTGATAATAAGTAATTTGATATATATGTACACCAACGTTCTGCTTATTATTGTTAACCGTCCTGATATACTGTTTAGCTAGGATGTATATGTACACATGTATCTCGATTGGTAAATATGCCTATGATATGAATGTATAAAGAAGCTAAATCCTATGCACATACTTTAACAGTTATTTTTGCAGAATTTATCAAATGAAACTTTTTCGGGACGAAAGCTTTAGATGCTTTTTTTAGTTTTCCTTATTGCTGTTGTTTGTACTTCTTTTTCCACTACATGATAATCCATATATACATGTACTATTTTTAGGTTCACGGTCCATGCAGTTATTCATTCTATGAATTAAAGTATTAAATTAAGTGCTTTTTCAATTAATCGTTTGCTTTTAACATAATAAAACATTGTGCATATACATCCACATTATTTTGATTGTCTTGAATTTCTGATTACAATATTAATTGTATTACTTTTTGCAATTTGTACATCTTAAATATATTTATATATGCATATCTATCAAATTGTATCCACTTGATTGAATAAAATATGGTTGAAAAACGCAATAACACTTCGTTGTTTTTAAATTCAAGATTTAATCCCAAATCTTATTAATTATCAATTTTTATGCTAGACGATACTCTGCTTACCACCAGTTGTACTGTCTTATATTTGACAATTGACCTCGGACTTGCGAGCAGCGCTTTTTATCCCCACGCTTTCATTTCTGCCGGCAATTCGAAGAAGAAAAAAAAAGCATCATTCTTTACAAGATTGTGCAGCCTATATAGTTAAGTGCTGATTCATTCTGATATTTGACCTTGCATTTGACATTTACCTTAGATTTAAAGAACCGATTCTTGCACTCCAAACAGTTAATAATTCAGCCAATACCCAACGTATAAGGCAGGAAGTTGGTACACCTTTAACGTGAATCACAGCTTCTAATTGAGCGTACTTAGTAAAGAGTGCAGTTAGTACAAACTTTGTTCATTGAAGTATGTGTAGCCATGATGATCCTATTGCAATTGTCACCTGCGTAAGTTTTACCCCCATCCATCCCCCCTGGACTAACAGCCATGTTGTCAATAGCAGCAAATGATACGACATTGTCTTTTATTACTATTGTATGCCCCTGTGACCTGGTGCCTTAATGTAATGACCTAAAGATCAATAGATGTCTTCCTTGTATAAATACAATATGAATGATCAGATATTTGTGTCGGATTATTTTTATAAACGATGCGTCATACTAAAAGCCCACGTGACCTTAACATATGACTGGTTGACCTCAAAATCTGCATTTTTTTTCAAGTACGCATATCAGTTTCAATCATCACATGTCAAAGCGTTTAAATGGACTTGTACACAGATTTTTGCATATATTGAAGTTTTGCATCGAATGCTTTACATTGATCAATATAAACATCAGAACTAAAAAGCTCCAATATAAAAACAAGAAAAAAGTAATAAAAAGAAAAAAAATGAAAAAAAAGTTAACCACACCAGGGCTCGAACCACTGCCCCATGGTGTAAAAGCCAAGCGCCGAAACCAATCAGCCACCGTCTGCACATGTGTGTGTGTGTGTGTAAATCAGAGTTAATGTTCGGGTCGTCGTTGAGTCTTTACGGCTACATTATGTGCGGACCTGACCATCCATCTTCACACGGGTTGCCATTTATTTTAAACTTTGTATAATCCACGTGTTGTTACAAAACATAACGATAACATAAAGGAAAGGAAACTTTTAACTCGTTTCGCGTTTGAGACGCTTTTTTTTTTCTAACGATGATTTTTCGTAAACTTAAGTGTATATTCAGTATAAGTCCGAGGCATTTATGTAATTCCGCACACGGATGAAGATTGTTCATTTATTTCTTGAATCTGTGAAAAAAAGGTGAAAATTTCTCATTTTGATAAACTGTAAACAAGTCCCTTTAAATTATTACTGTGCAGAAATGCATTTTATGAAAGAATTTGATATTAACCTGTTTAACTCAAAATCAATTTACATCTCCCTTTAACCAAAGATACCCGCATACCACCTTAATTATCAAAAAGCAAAGTTTTCTCCAGATTTTGTGTGAAAATATGGAATACATGCAGACCGTCTTACCGGTATCCAGACAAACGGCACCCGGACAATCGGCACCCTGTGTTTTTTTTGCAATCCCGGACAATCGGCACCCGGTAAAATTGTCGACCCGGCACACGATTTAATTGTAACCCGGACAATCGGCACCCGATTAAAGGCGATTGATAAAACCCGTCAGCACCTTGTTGGACTGATTTGTCTAATCCGCTAATTGGTTTGGAAAAAAAGAGATGATTAATAAATCCCGTCAACAAACTGTTTCATCAAACTAATTTTAATCTGGATTTATTGACGTAATCTGTTTATTGGTTTAATTATACATGTTAACAATTTACATACATCAAAGATAATTAAAGCATTCATTAACTGATGATATTTCCCGAAAACAACAAACTGCGAATGAAAATAAATGTCCGGGTCGACATATTAACCGGGTGCCTATTGTCCGGAATTAAAAAAAAAAACGCAGGATGCCGATTGTCCGGGTGCAGTTTGTCTTACAATCCGCACAACCATCTAAATACACTCGTATGTCCTATATTTCAGCAAGTTTGAATGTAATTCATCAACAGTTCACCAGTCTAAATCACACTCTTCCACATACAAAATGTTAATTTAAAGATTTAAAATACACACAATTAGTAGGCATAAAAAGTCAAAATCAAATATTTATCAAGACGTCATAATTGACGAATAATATTGAAATGTTACCATTGATCGATTGACCTAAAAATTGATATGGTCCTCGTCATAATTTCCCAACATGCAATTATATAATCGAAAGATATCCTGCGGAAACAAACTGGTCTGTGGATAAAACAGTTTCATGTTACAAACCCTTGGGCCTTGACCTTTGAAGCCAACGTTATCATGCCTTTTCATGTACTCAAAAGTAACCTGCTCACCAATTTAAATGATCGTACTGTAATGCGATCTTATCATATCGTGGACTGCAACTCCATGTCACCAGAAATTTTAAAGAGCAAATTGACACAATTTCTCTTGACTATTGCATCATTTTAAAACAAGGCCATACAAATCTATATGATAAGCGCCCATGGGGTGGGATAGAATATTGCGTAGAATAGGATTCTTAAGTGTATAAACAATGCCTCAAATGAGCCATATACCGACAACACCTGTGCTATTCCATAAAAAACTATTCATAATTGGTTTATAGATGTTATCTGGGTCCCCACAACTTTTGAATAACCCATCTACGCCTTAGGTACAAACAGCGCTGAGAGGCAAAATATGTGTAGCCATATATCGCCTATGTATTAAATAATCAGAATATCATGGAATAATGAAACTCCAGAAACACAATCAGGAGAGAAATGTTGACGCTAGATATATAAATATAAATTTATTAAATGATTAAGCATGCAACTTCGCGGTCTTCAAAAATATACATCCTACCCTCTGACTCCTAAACGCTTTTAATTAATCAAAAGCGTGATTCAATGACTGAAAGGGAGAAGAGTATGAAACAGGTTTCTCCAAGCAATCATTATAAATATTATGGAAAAATTGTAGAAATACGTCTTAAAAAGAAGTTTTCCGAGTTAAAGCTTTATATTGTCGACGATTTTTTTTAAATTTGTACTTGAGTAGTGTGTATCGTTTATTGCGCATAAACAAGAACTGGACAACCCAGCTTACTATTCATTTGGAAATCCAAATCCATGCTTTTATGAGATAAAACGATTAATTATTACAGATTTACTGTGTATATTTAAAAAACATGATCTACATGTTTTATTTCAGTGTACATGTACTTTCAAACAACAAGTATACAATATTATCTTATTAAAACTTTGAAAATTTGAACTATTGGTATTATTCCACGTTATATTAAATGATATTATTATTTTTATAATTTTAAATATTTCCTTTACACAATTATTTGAAAATCTTAATGTGTATAAAGAGCCCATTAATTATGGCATCAATTTGCCTTTAATTGGAACTGGTCATTCAGATAAACGCAAGAGGTCTGTAAAATACATTAGTTTTTCAACAATAGACAAACAGTACGGGCTGATTCAAAGATCATATAAAGAATAGATTTAATAACACGCGGATTCTTTCTTAACGGGATATAATCTGAGGTTCAAAATTAATATGTTTATATTTTCACTTTAAGCATGTAATCATTATGCTGGAATTCATGTTATGACAAAAATAAAATGTTCCGAAATAATAAAAGGAAATATATGACCTCGGCAAAAACATACTGGTGGATTGATAGTATTGAAAATTGAATATGTTTTATATGTTATTTATCCAAAGGCTGTTTTGAATCAGTCTTAATTTAATAACAGCATTTGAAAACTTGGGTGTTAGATACAATAACATTACTTGAGGACGTGCATCTTTACCAAACAACTACACCGTTTCTATAAGACCATTTAACTTCGACCAAGGTTCGTGATGGATCAGTTTGAAATAACAGCATTGATAATTTAAGATTACTGATACTGAAATTTGTAATTGACAACTACACGAGCATTCAGTCAGTTGTGCAAATGTATTTTCGTGTTTCTCCAAATCGTGTGCAGGCCATTACATTATGTGAGAGCGTCTTGTGTATGACTGAAACACTTTGCAAGGGTAGCTGTTTCTGAATCTACTGTCTACCAATAGTAGGAAGGTTCACATATACAGTGGAGAAACTCAATACATTTATCTTATACAAGCGTTCATTAAACTTGAGTTATTGCCCATTGGTTATTAATACTATTTTGCAAATTGGATCGCGATAAATGCAATATTACCGGGATAGTACAAAATATGCAGTCTTGAGTTACATATTAAATTTACATAATGTATCTTCATTTTATAGTAATTAGAAAACAATTCTTTGACACAGTGGCTTTTCTTTTCAAGTCAAACATCTTACCATGTAGATGCACGCGAAATTTGTGCAGATGATACCAGCTAGTTGAATTGATAAATATTGTTAAATATTCTCGTTAGTCATAAAGTCGCGCTGCGACGGGAATGCAAAAAGCGCGAACATAAGACCAACACGAAATCAGTTATTCCGAAAGAACGACTACTGCTAGTTTAGCAACAAAATTCAGCAATAATTATACTCCAAATTTTACGCCTCCCCCATGGACGCTAAACACAGAATCAGATTTGTATTGCCCGGTTTCTAAATGAGGCAATAGTATCAGGTAATTATGTCAATATGTTATTTAACAACTCTGGTGATATGGGTGTGTCGTCCATTTTTCTCTGCAAAATTGTTCTATAGTAAAACGCATAAGGTCACCATTATATATGTATAGTTTAAAATTCATATATAACATGTTATGATATCTATTTTCATAAATTAACCGGGATATTTATAAAAAAAAAAACACCATCTCCAAGTAAAGTGAGAAGGCATTTGCTCACCGGTAACATTATCTTCAGTTAAGTGTCAACAATGGACATGAACAATTTAGCCCCGCAGTAAAATACAGTTCAACTGTGATAAAGCGATTATCCGTGATCTTTCTACAAACAAAATTAAGTTGCTTATTCTGAAACTGTTCCGCTTTCCAGAACCAAGGAAGTAAATCATCAGCTTTCCAAAACTATGTTATTCCAGTTCAAAACCACATACTGCAGGAGTTCATTGAACAGATAAGTAGTCAGTCAGTTGTACCCCCAGTAATTAGTTTTTTGCCACTTTTTGTAAGGTTTATGGGCACAGGCATTAACTAGTTTTCACAAAGGTATGGCCTAAATTCACAAATGTGATCATGGATAAAAATATGCAATTTCAGACAATTGTTCTGTGTTTGTACAGAGACCAACTGACATGTTTCAAGTGTTTGAAAATTAGACGTATTAATAATTGAAATACATGAATATCACCAGTCCTTATTTGTGTTAAGCATATAGTTCTCTTTTTTATAATACATTTTTCTTTTCATTTTTTATTTTTCCCCCCAATTTCATATAAAAAGCCATATTCACAAGTCATTAGAAATAAAGTGATATAATTTTGTATGCGCATAAAAATAATGTTAAATTGTTATTCACTATGGCATCTTTTTATTGCATATTTAAGACTTTCATTGTATTGTTTTTGACAACACAAGTGTTATTCTTATGCATTAAAGAATATATGCCCCTGTGTGCATTAAAAGTTTATTAACTTAATTAAAGAACCAAATGTCTTATTCTAACCACAAATTATGAATGTTTCTTGCATCATTTCATTTTCATGTACATGTATCAAAATGTATGTAGAAACAAACATTTTTGTTTACAAAATGATCACAGTTGTTTGGTTGATTCAGGGATAATAGAAGACAATACAATCATTTGTCTTTGATAAATGAGTTTAATATAAACAGCCTTTAATGTAGCATTTATAACAATGTAAAATCAAATGCAATATGTACCTGTATTGAAAACAAGAGAGGAATAAATTAACTCTGACATTTTCTTATGCATTGACTTTAGATAGCTGATTTTTTTATTAGAAATGTGCCACTCCGTCTGCCACTTTTTTGTCTGCCTGCACGCCATGCAATTGAGATGTCCTGTAATAAAACATTAGTAACAAAATTTATTGAAATCTTATAACACAGAAAATCAGCATACTTTTAGCAAATATTGTATTATCCATGCTTTCAATGCGTTGAGCCCAATACAAATCATATAGTTGAGATTAACATTCAACATGTTAACAATACACAATACACAAGTTTACACGATTCAATATATTTGATACACTAAATTATACATGCTTTACCCACATATGAGTATACAATTAAGCTGATTACATGTATTTCTACTTACTTTTCACCTTCTTTTATATTGCAAGGCAGTGGTCTGAAAATTCTTGCATGAACACATTCACCACCAGGATGAACTTGAATCTGTTAACAAACAAATAATTGGAGTTAAAACAATGCTCTTAATGTAATGTACATGTAAATATGAAAAAAACTTCTTTTTTATTATATTACCTGCGTTAATCTATTTTACAATATACATCACAGAATTAACTAGTTTTAATTGTCCTAGAAGTAGAATATGTAATAAAAGACTTAAAAACATTTTCAAACTTCTGGTTTGTACAGTTTGTCAAAATTATGCATCAATTAAAATACAGAATACACAGAGTACAGAATGTCAACAATATTCAACTCAAGATGTCTTCACTGACAGTCAACGCCTCAAAGGGACTGTCCAACAGATAAAGCGTTGCACGTCGCCAAACAATATTTTGGAAAACTACCAGGATTGCTTATATAGCTAAAAAATACATCTGCTATAAACATGAGCGTGGATGGTCAAGTGGTCTAAGCGGGTAGCTTTTAACTCCGGGACTACAGGAATCCAGGGGTCAACGGTTCGAGCCCTGTTAGGGTTACTTTTTTTCCTTTTTTTTTTAAAATTGTATTGTTGTTTTTTCACTGGAGATTTTTAGTTCAAATGTTTAAATTTATCAATATAAAGCATTTAATGACAAGCTTCAATACATGCCAAAATCTGTTGGACGGCCCTTTTAAATCATATTCAATCTCTTTGGAAAGCAATTTTTCAAACATAATTTATCTTGTGGGACACAAACCTTGACAAAATAATTCGTTCCTGCAACCATTTGAGATTTATACTTCAGAGCCTTGAACATTTCTGCTCCATTTTTGTTTGCCTTCGCTAAGATTTCCTCTTTCAGCTGTAAAGAAAAATACAATTTTCAGTTTTATAAAATATATATACTGATCTGGGAAAACTCTTGTACCAATCTTGTACCAATCACTTTGAAAAATAAAATGTCCATATTGTTAACATATTGATATATTTGTGCAATTTAATCGCAGTTCTAGTTATTAAAAATGCTTATTTAGGAAATGTTGGTGCCATAAAAAAAAAACAAAAAAAAAAAACAAAANTGTCTGTTTGTTAACTCAACACTAAGAACTGAAAAGGTGTCGTATAAAGTGTTTGTCCAACTTGTAAAATGAACAGTCTTGAAAAAAGTTGTGACTCAACGTCGTGTGGAAACTACGCATATAGCCTTAAGTTAAATCAACCGCAAACAAAGCTACATGTAACTTAGCTAAAGAAACTTCAGCGTACAGTTTATATAGTCTTGACAGACCTGTACGCTGAAGCCAACTCCGTA
>VMBQ01008118.1:4318-40059 GCA_007657795.1 Dreissena rostriformis
AAAACATCAACAATCGGTAGTACGAACACGCACAATTAAAAAAACACGGCTGTGTTTCTATTCCAAATGTAACCTTTATAATAGAAAGTATCCCCATATAAACACGCTTTGTCGAATTGTTTTATGTTATTATGTGGAAGGTTAGGAGCACACATATCAAGGTTAATCTTAACAAGCGATAACTTTTATAAAAACTTTGGCTTCTACAACATTAAGTGTTTTAAAACAAGGATATAATTCGAAACAATCGTCTTGATCCTTCTCTCCTGAGATATTGATCCTATGTGTGAACATATTTATGACAATCCACGTGAATCACTATTGACCTGATGAATGACAAAAGTGTACCTTTTAAACGTGTAACATGTGAGGTTGTAGTTCGAAACACAAGCAGGTTATAACAATGAAATATCTTCTCGCTTTTGCTTTCCTTTTATCCTTTCTCATTTCATTTACCTTTATTTTGTTAATATGTGACCGGGATCACGTTTAGTTAAAACCAGAACACTAAATCTTCACCACGGAGGCTTAAATATAGTTTACCACGTATACGACTGCTTTCTTGTTTTGATCTTGATTGAAATTGTAGATTTACGTACATACTCGGAAAACGTTCGGAGTGACGGCTATATACGACATTACGAAATTACACGAAATTCATTACAGGTCTAAGACCTTACCATATTAATATTGCAGACTTAAAAAACAAAGTAGCTATAGAATATAACTGATTCATTTAATATAACGCCCTCCAGAAACACTGCATCATTTTACCAAACAACTTACTGGAACAGAATTTTAAAAATAAGATATTATTTTGATAAAAATAACATAGTTCTATTATTTTAAACAGCCCAATGCTAGGTTGAAGAAGATAATATTCTAAACAGGGTTTAAACAAAAACGAACAGGTTTAAAACAATGACTCCAAAAGAGTGACAAGCGTTTATTTTGTATTAATATTTCGACTTTACTCGCTACTTAATTTATTAGCGGGATCTCAAAATTACATATCTCGCTAAGAATATTCGTATCGAGTAAAGTCGAAATATAGAGCGAATATTAATACGAATAAACGCTTATCATTTTCTTGCTGATATGGCTGGAAAGTGAGCGACATTAAAACAACTTATAAATGTAATAAAGGGTATAAAACGGCGGAAAATACCTGTCTCGGTATGGTCATCGCCATCCTGACTGTCACGTGATTACCCCCTCAGGCCAAACGTAAAACTTTTTTCTTATCCTTAGCTTTATTAAACGTCAAAAATCATGTTTCTTTACAAGTCAAATACAAGTTCATTACTGAACATAACGTCATTAGCAACGCCGAAATTGCTGCCGCGGTTCGTTCTCTTAAGATCGTAGCAGAATGATGTTTTATGGATATGATGTCAAAATCATGCATGATAACCATGCTATATAGACTGTTAAATGGCGCCCCTTCGCTGCTTTGCATCAATGGCTCTCTTGTTTTCAACTAGACCGCGTCTGATAAAACAGTAAACTGTATTCAGTGACGAGTTCTTTCTCATATATTTCATACCTTTTTATTTCTTAAATCCACTTTGCTTTGAATGCTCTGAAGCAAATTCTGGTCATGGGTTATTTATGTGCAAAATAGGTGTTTACATTTGGTCGAAGTGGTCAATCTTACAATGGATTTCTTAAGGTCAATAGGTATCATGTGACCATCGAGTGTTGGAGTCATCGCAAATTTTGCATTCATATTGCAAACCAAATATAGTCGTTGCTGTCGAACCGATTGACATGTAATGATTCAAAATATGAATTGTGCCTTTTGGTAAAATAATTGATGTTGTGAAGTCGATAGTTTTTGTAAATGCTAAAATACATGTTTGATGGGTGTTTTTTTTTATCATGGATGTACGAAAATACCTAAGAAATGAACACAAATCAGACTCGTCGATTTATCTGCAAAATGTAATATCAACTTTTAAATTGGATCAATGAACATATATCAATTTATTCTGAGGGTAAATACAATAAATCAATACATGTATGTGATTAGTAACATGTAAAACATAACATCAGTTAAAATATCGTAGAGAAATTCCCAATAGGGAAAATGAGTAACACACGACAGTAACGTATTGAGGCCCCATTTATACTAAAAAATCAACGAAAATTTCCTATAATATTTCGTAAAGTAAAGTCACCCAATTAAAATGCAGTGTTCCTTATTGCAATTGCCGCAATTTTAACGCCGGATGGTGTCTGGTAACATAGATTTTTGTAGATACGAAATGCCTATTTTTGTGACACAATAAATTCCATTTAAATTTCACGCAAATATGTCACCAGACAACATCTGAAGTTGACATTTTGGATTTTGCAACAAGGAAAACTGATTTTTAATTGTTTAACTTTATTTTACGAAATATTGTACGAAATGTTCGATGATTTTGAGTAGTAATGGGGCTTTAACTTCGCATTTCAGAGTCACAGAATCAAAGTCTAGTTGCCAGTTATTCGTTTCACTCACGATCACTATATTACGCTACGTTTCGCGTATTAAGTACTGACAACGGACTATACACCGTGAGTTTCGACGATGGGTGCTAGTTTGAAATTTGTATTTGTATGATTAATTAACGTGATTTATTACACATTTTATCGTTACATCCACCAACAAATTACCATATTGCACTGTGAACACCCGGTGCCGATTAATGGCGGTATTTCAAGGTTTCCTAGGATCGGGTAATATAGATTATGATCTTTTATGTGTGTCAGCGTTATTTCAAGAGTTAATTAACAAACTGTGTATGCAAACTTTTCAATCCTGACAATAGAACAAAATAAACGATTATTTGAATGCTGAAGTGGAAAGAAACAGGGCGCGGCCCGAGCTATAGGCGTGTCACAAGGTGTTTATTTTGTTTGAGATCGCAAATTGACGGATCCATATCAAACAAATATACAAACAAAATTCATTAGATTGTGACATGCGACACACAATTAAAATATAAGTGCTTATTTACAAAGGTTGTAGAGCAGGATCAACCGAACCATTGTATATCAATCCACTGACAACAAAATGTTGGCACCAGTGTAATAACATACGTGTATTCACTGTATTAATATTAACGCGTATTTACCTTTACGATTTGAAAAGGAACAAATACCTATTCATATCGAAGAGTCAGGTGTTAACCTGGTTTGCAGACTTAAACGTTCTCTCTTCATAGAATATGTATGACATATAAATGTACGAGGAGTCGTCTATATTTGTGGTATCGAACACGCAATATTCGGAAACAGACTACTAGAATTTAACGGCAATAGTCGCTTACTTCTTGTCGAAGAAGATTGTAATAATACCAGTTTTTGACAATATCATGCATCGTCTATTACCGTTAAATTACTGGTAAAAATAATGGTATTAATACGTTAAAATATGGTGCATGATTATGTAAAGTTTGCTTTCACGAATGATGAAGCGGGAAGCTATTTTATATGCTATCGCCAAATAAAAACAAATCAAAACTAATTCCAATTGATAGTTAAAATTCTGCGTTATATTTCTAAGATGCTAATTGTCGCATTCTTAGGATTGTCTGTAATGAGAAGGTATGAAAACGATGTATACTATACTACTTATATTTTTGAAATGCAAACAAAACAATAAATGCTTTTCCGTTTAGTTATCTGGATTGCAACTGCAACGATTGCACAATTGTATGTTGTTTATGTTTTA
Source organism: Dreissena rostriformis (assembly GCA_007657795.1). NCBI lineage: Eukaryota > Metazoa > Mollusca > Bivalvia > Myida > Dreissenidae > Dreissena > Dreissena rostriformis. The sequence goes on from VMBQ01008118.1 coordinate 8,040, forward strand.
TATTGATATAATCATGTCATACTGCCAAATAAGCAACCAAATGCCAGTACCTAGTTTGTCGAATTGGTATCGGAATACGTATAAGCCTACGTCAATTAACCTATTTGTTTATAAATTGACATGGATTTATTTACCGATGAACATTGAATGTAAAAAGAATAACAAAACATTATAAGGCTCATAGGAAGGAACTACCAACTCTAATAATTCACCGATGAATAGACATATGCTTCGTTTCCGAATTTACAGTTGCAAATTGCAAATAAAAGATGATCATGTATTGCCGTTTGGTTTGCATAGTAAAAATAATAATTATTTTTAGAGGGCATTTGGAAACATTCTTAAACGCACATGTGGTGAACATAACGGACTAAGGTTAGTATGAGTGTTTAAATTTTACTTTGAAAAGACACACAGCATATATCTTCGTCAAAAAGAGGTATCACTTCGCTGTTGTGATCTCTTGTATTTCGGATTTTCATTACGAAATGTTTTATAGGAGCCTTCGTGCCTTCCTGTACCCATGCACTTGTTAACACTAGAACGAAATAACTAATTCACTAATAACAAACTATCATTCGTACGCGTGAACAAAATCTGTGCATAAGANGAACCATGTTACTGTTAATACGGATAATGCATTATAGCTGATAACATAATCGTTTATGTGTTAACTGTCATCGACAATAGAAGGTCTTTGATCACGGTGTGAAGTCTGCTCAAAAGTTTGGGGCGTGGTAAACTTTAAACGCAATCGCTTATTTCATATTGCCATTCGATCGTTGAGTAACATCCCCGGAAACCCGATGTGAAAAGTTCGACCTGCTTGGAAAAGTTTCCGATAAATTTGGCTGAATTTCGGTAGGGTAAGAAAATCCAGTTCTATAAACATCGACGTAAGGTTATAAAAACATATGTGTGAAGATACATTAACTTTTAATTAGATGAGACAGATTTGTAAACTAAAGCAGGTGTAATACAACAATTTAGGGCGTGTTGCTCGTAAGGTTGCAATATCACCCAGTGAATCAACACTCGGTACCACACGCACCTATGACATGTAAGCCTTTACGAACATAAAACGTGAGCATGGTAATCAAGGCGGATGTTCAGTAGGAACATGCGTTTGTTTAAACCTATATATTGACGTAATAATATATTTACGTACATATTTCCAAGAAATAAGCGAACATTGTAGAATAGTGCGAGATTGACTGCATATTTCTACAGCCTTGTTGTAAGAAAAAATAATGAAGTACCCCAGAATATTGTATACCTTATTATACATGTCCAAACTGAGAACAGCGGCCAGTCAAGGGAAATGACCAAAGTGACCGTTGTAGACAGGTGGCCGTTGTTCTAAGATGAACACTTTTTAGATCGTTGGTCAGTTGGTAGTATTGATAGGTCGTTACCCCACCAAGTCGTTCCGTAAACATAGTATTTAAACAAAGGCTTATTGATGATAAATTAGTATAACATACATTATTTCTAGTGAATACTTCAAATTGATATCTTATACATTGATTTAAATTCAAACCTTTTCTTTAACGTATGAGTTTATCACGATAATAATGTTGTTTACTCATTCCTCTCTTTAGTTCGTTAAATCCGACATTTCGTAAATGTTCATTGGAAGATATTATTACCTAACGGTCGTCATGTGTCAATGACGTCACGTCCGCAAAAGTAATAGCGCATCGCTGTTATAAACCGAAAGTACGACATAACGTGATCGTTCTCATGCAAAGAATTTAAAGAATGATCCGAAAATGTTGTTTTTCAAATCCATAAATAGTGATGTAATTACTGTCTCAAGGTTGTGAGTACAATGTAATAATTAGCGGATATTTAATAAGCGATAATTACTTTAAACGTGTTACATACTCTGACATAATTTATTTTGGGGATATCCCCCATAATTAACCCCGTAAAAGAAACTTTCTCAACACCCTATTATTTGTTTTCTTGAAGCGGGCCGCTTTTATCATATCAAAGACAATTACCGCGATCAGATTCTTTATCCGCTCAATAGACACTATGACGTCAAAGGTAAAAGACAACAACGCAGATTGATTTGTGTGTTAACTTTTCGCAACTCGAAACGACTGTCTCGTGACCGTTGTTTTGAGTTCAAAAATGACTTTGGCAGTGAAATATACTGGCCGTTGGCAGTTATGAACGATTGACCGTTATTTCCAAGCGTAATATAGAGTGATTTTTTTCGGGGGAGTCCAGACTGACCGTTGTCTGTAATTGACCGTTATTTTGAGTTTTAAAGACTACTATACCGACGAGATCCGAATGAACCGAACATAAAGTAATGACAGCCGAACATGATGGCAACTTAAACGAACATGATGTAAACTTAACCCAACATAATGCGAACTTAACCCGACATAATGTTAACTTAACCCAACATAATGTCAACTTAACCCAACATAATGCCACCTTAACCTAACATAATGTCAACTTAACTCAACATTATGTCACCTTAACTCACCATACTGTCAAATGAACCCAACATAATGTCAACTTAACCCAATATAATGTCAATATTCAACCCAACATAATGTCATTTAGACCCAACATTATGCCAACTAACCCAAACATATCAGTTTCTTTGAACAAAAGGCAGTTTTGGCGTTGCATACAAAATTGCTGCCGCGGTTCATACTCTTAAGATAGTAGCAGAATGATGTTTTATTGATATGATGTCAAATTCACCATGATAACCATGCTATATAGACTGTTACATGACACATCTTGGCTGCTTTGCGTCAATGGCTTACTTGTTTTCAACTAGAACAAATCTGATAAAACAGTCAACTGTACTCAGTGACGAGTTTTTTTCTCATATATTCCATACCTTTTGATTTCTTAAATCCATTTTGCTTTGAATGCTCTTGAAGCAGATTCTTGTCATGGGTTATTTATGTGTAAAATAGTTGTTTACATTTGGTCGAAGTGGTCACTCTTAAAATGGATTTCTTAAGGTCAATATGTATCATGTGACCATCGAGTGTTGGCGTCATCGCACATTTTGCATTCATATTGCAAACCAAATATAGTCGTTGCTGTCGAACCGATTGACATGTAATGATACAAAATATGTATTGTGCCTTTTGGTAAAATAATTGATTTTGTGAAGTCGATAGTTTTTGTAAATGCTTAAATACATGTTTGATGGTTTTTTTTATCATGGATGCACGAAAATACCTAAGAAATGAACACAAATCAGACTCTTCGATTTATCTGAAATTGTTTATATCAACTTTGGATCAATGAACATATATCAATTCATTTGAGGGTAAATAAAGTAATGTGAATAGTAACATGTAAAACATAACACCAGTTAAAACAACGCAGACAAATTCCCAATAGAGAAAATGAGTAACACACGTCAGTTTCTGTATTAACATCGCATTTCAAACTCACAGAATCCAGGTCTATTTGGAAGTTATTCGTTGAACTCACGATCACTATATTACAATACGTTTGGCGTATAAAGTACTATAAACGGACTATATACCGCGAGTTTCGACGATGGGTGCTAGATCGAAATTTGTATTTGTATGATTAATCAACGTGATTTATTACACATTTTTTCGTTACATCCACCAACGAATTACGATATTGCATTGTAAACACTCGGTGCCGATAAATAGCGGTATTTCAAGGTTTCCTAGGATCGGGTCATATAGATTATAATCTTTTATGTGTGTCAGCGTTATTTCAAGAGTTAATTAACAAGCTGTGTATGCAAACTTTTCAATCCTGACAATAGAACAAAATAAACGATTATTTGAATGCTGAAGTGGAAAGAAACAGGGCGCGGCCCGAGCTATAGGCGTGTCACAATGTGTTTATTTTGTTGGAGATCGCACATTGACGGATCCATATCAAACAAATATACAAACAAAATTCATTAGATTGTGACATGCGACACGCAATTAAAATATAAGTGCTTATTTACAAGGGTTGTAGAGCAGGAACAATCGTACCATTGTATAACAATCAACTGACAACAAAATATTGGCACCAATGTTAAAACATACGTTTATTCAATGTATACAAATATTAATGCGTATTAACCTTTAAGATTTGAAAAGGAACAAATACCTATTCATATCGAAGAGTCAGGTGTTAACCTGGTTTGCAGACTTTCTTTCTTCATAGAAAATGAATGACATATAAATGTACGAGGAGTGGTCTATATTCGTGGTATCGAACACGCAATATTCGGAAACAGACTACCAGAATGTAACGGCAATAGTCGCTTACCTCTTGGCGAAGAAGATTGTCATAATACCAGTTTTAGTCAATATCACGTATCATCTATAACCGTTAAATTACTGGTACAAATAATGGTATTAAATACGTTAAAATATGGTGCATGATTATGTAAAGTAGGCTTTCACGAACACGGTGCCTATACCACGTGACTTTTTTTTAAGATCTGTGTTGGGAGAATAAAGCGCGACTCAGATAACATTTTTAATGATGTTTTTTTGTTTTAAATATTTGTCCATTTTTAATGGGATAAAGTGGATAGCCCGCTCATTTGTGAGAGTTGTCTATAGGTATCATGATTCTTTTCAAACAAATGAGTATTTTTTCAGTAAAGTGCAACCGCGCGTTTGTAATATGAAGTCCCAACACTGATCCGACATTTGTCTAACCGTTCAAACGCGCGGTTGCTTTTTACTGAAAAAAACTTATTTGTTTAAAAAGAATCATGATACCTATAGACAGCTCTCACGAATGAGCGGGCTCTCCACTTTATCCAATTAAAAATGGTGAACTATTTAAAAAGACATCCTTAAAAATGTTATCTGGGTCGCGCTTTATTCTCCCAACACAGATCTTAAAAAGTCACGTGGTTATAGACACCGTGACGAAGGATGAAGCGTGAAGCGATTCTATATGTTTATCGCCAAATGAAAACAAATGCTTGGCTAACTCAAATTGATAGTTACAATTCTGCTATATATTTCTAAGATGCTTATTGGTGCATTCCTAAGATTGTCTGTAATTAGAAGGTATGAATAAGATGTATAATACAGTAATAATACTTTTGTAATGAAAAACAAAACAATAAATGCTTTTATGTTTAGTAGTCTGCATTGCAACTGTAACGATTGCAAAATGTTGCTGTTTTGCTTATTTTTTATGTTGATATAATCCTGTCATACTGCAAAATAAGCAACTAAATGCCAGTACCTAGTTTGTCGAATTGGTATCGGAATACGTATAAGCTTACTTCAATTAACCTATTTGTTTTTCAAATTGACATGGATTTTTACCGATGAACATTGAATGTAAAAAGAATAACAAAACATTATAAGGCTCATAGAAAGAAACTACAAAATCTAATAACATTTAACGATGCATAGACATATGCTTCGTTTCAAAACTTGCAGTTGCAAATTGCAGTTTAAAAATGATCATGTATTGCCGTTTGGTTTGCATAGTAAAAATAATTAATATTTTAAAAGGGCATTTCAAAACATTCTAAACGGCACGTGTGGTGAACATAACGGACTATGATTAAAAATGAGTGTTTAAAATCAACTTTTAACAGACACACATCATATATCTGCGTTAAAATGAGGAAATATTTCGCTGTTGTGATCTCTTGTATATCGGATTTTCATAACGAAATGTATTACATAAGCCATCGTGTCTTCCTGCGCGATTTCACTTGTCAACACTAGAACGAACCAACTTATTCTCGAATATCAAACTATCATTCGTACGCGACAACAAAATCTGTGCATAAGAGATTTTGACAAAAACCACCCGCTCAATAAAACCCGTATTACTTGAAGCAGCTGCATTTGTTGATTGTATATGTATATAAAAAATGACAGAAAGTGACTGTTCAAAAGGTAATCGAACTTAAAATTAATGTAAACAAAACTTAATCATCTGTGAAGACAGATAATTCAAGTACTTACTACGATAAGAGTCTGGCGACAAACGAAGGGAGATTTAAACAATGAATACAAAGGGGCGTTGTCGCAGAATATTTACTGCATCAAGTGTTACGTGTCAATTTTACAATATCAATAAGTGTTTGAATAATTCACTTTTTGAAATGAGATTAGAAAGTAAATTACCAGTTTTTATGAATAAAGTTAAATGCACACTGAATGCTTTATAGTTGATCGTTTATTTGGAGAAAACACAACAATAATGACACCCTGCTGTCAATACAATATAAATGTAATATACTTATACAACACAACTGCGTGTTAACTGATGACATATTTGAAGTTATATCTTTACACTGCGTGTTTGCAAAGGCTATGCAACTTGCTCTCTATACCCCTATTACGTGCAACTGACTATTTTAATTACGGTATTCCAATTTAACAGCTGCCATTAGCGTTTCCGTATACCAGTTATCACAGACAGTCGGTATATGGCCCAAAAGAAATAACATCTCTGTATTCGCCCAATAATGGTTCTCAAAGCATGAACTAAACTCACATTAAAAATGTGTTTACTTATATAATATCTTCATTAACAATTCAGAATAGTTTGCTGTACAGAATGGTACATCATTCCATGCACGTGCATACGTTCAACTACCCATACTAATGTTTCGCATTAAAGAGAGACTGTATGATTTTGTCAAATATTTATAAATTTAATTAAAATGTGTTAAAAATTAGTATACATATATTTCAATATAAATAAGAATAAAAGTTAAGAAGAACATGTGTCGAAAAATGCGAAATAAGCCAGATATTTAAATCTGAAATCGAAAATGGCTTCCAGCCTAATTCGCCATCATGTATATCATGCATGTACAATGTGAATCTAAATTTAGTTTTAGTGCAGATTCGTTCATACGACACAAAGACACAATTTTGTTTCCTAACAAATACGAGTAAAAGTGTCGGCATCGGCTTTAACCAGCGCTAACTTGTCTTTGCTGCATTTTATGAAATTCGTCTTCAATATATAATTTTTCTTGCATATTTTGTGTAATTGTAACATATTTTATAAATATATTACAATTTTACACATATAAAAATTTGACAAAATCGTACAGTCTCTCCTTAAGCGTAGTAGAAAGGTATCAAAGTACAAATGTAGCTATTTAATTGTCCCCGCACAATGCATTACAAGTTATGCCAACAGCGTTAAGAGTGTAAGTTTACCGACCCACGAATATTTGCTTTTTTATGAGAATAATGGTTACATTTTGTTACTATTAAACAAGCAAATTGTTTATTAAAGCAAAATTCTCATATTTGTCTATGTAATTGGTCCCAGTTTAGATATTTGTTTTCTTACATGAGTTACGGATGTGTTAATTTTACCAACCATATAAACTATTTCTGGCAACTCACATCAACAATGAGATCAAATGCCATGAAAACGTGTCTTATTTCAATAAACCGATACATGTTCGTGAGCAATTTATGTTCTTAATTAAGTTCAGGCATCGGTTAACTAGTCTGCTTCTATTCGTTTCCTCATTTGGTATTTATTGTTCAAGTTGATTTGATAAGTTAAACAATTGAATTTGTTTTCTGTCACGACGCGCAACAATAACGTCATGGGGATGTCTACAAATAGACATTTTATTAATTGGATCTTAGAGTTCAATGATATCACTTTCATAACCACACGTTTGCCCTTATTATATGTCGACTAAATATATACAGTTCAAATTGAGCCGCAACGCATAATTTGTTCTCAGATAATCGAGTCTTTTGACTGACTCCGCTTTGGAAACATTGTTTTAAATATGACCCATTGTAATTCGACCACTAAGGGCCTGCCCACGCATATATGAACACAGTATAGGAAGTGTATATAACATGTTTTTCAATGAGTTCCTTAAAATTGGTGTCATTTACAATAGCTTACATTTAAGCAATATTCTAAATTTGATGGATAACATTTATTAAATGAAAATATAGCAAAAGCAAACTCGGCCAGGAAGAGAATGACCAACCCTAAAGTATTACCGCGGTAGATTGACTGCTTACAATTGGTGACATATATATTGGGGACAGGGAACGCAATAACACAAGTTTAATATAAGAAAGATTAACAACTCATATAGTTAAAATGTCAATACACCAACATATAGTTGTCCAAATTGTTGCTTCTTTTCTGCCGCTTCTCTGTTAAACCCTACCATTGACCTTCTTAAATACCAAACACAATTTCCCTCAAGAAGGCCTGAATTAACAAGTATAATACTGCATCGGCTAATGTGAAAATGATAAGGATGCCAGCACTCCGTTTTTAATCGACGGATGAGCTTTTTGAATCGGATACAACAGTTTTATGCTGGACGCTATGTTTATGTTTACACATATATTCAATCATTTTGAAGTTTTGTATGCTGTACATGCTAAGATATTTCCAGCTTTTCATTATATGTGCTTTCTCTTTTATGCAATACTCACCATCTGGATTTCAATGTCAGTAAGCGGAAATCGTCTTGTGAAAACCAGACTAATAATATTATTAGTACTATTTTGAACGACAAGTGGTATTTCAAAAAGGCTTAAATGCCATAAATTTGAACCGTGAACAACACATAATCTATATATAATATGCGATTTCGATTTGGCAAGAAAAATACTATGATTGTGTGTAGTATGATTTATATCTAAGTACATAATTGTGCATTTATAATAAACATGTATGTGACGGACATTTCCTTGATTTAGTGTGTTCGTTATTGTGTGAATACTATAAGTATCTGTCTATAAAAGAATAGTATAAACGTTTATACTATGCGTGAATTGTACTGTATTTGTTTTCAAAACCAAATGTCAGCTTTCAATCTTATTATTACAACATGCGCCAAATGTTGTTACTGTATTTCTTGTTATTTAAACGGCATGATGGAAATGCAGAATTAATATATCTCATTGCATTGTATGTTATGGCAAGCACATCGAATACCGTCAGCATACGAGGTACTATTGAAATAGATTATTCTTTTAAACCTTATATTTGTAGTTAAGTTCAGTTTGATTAAAATATATCATATAATGACAATATAAGCTGATCAAACATTTTACAGACGAATATTGTGTAAACATAGCACCTCTTCAATTGTGATAGTTTATAACATTGAATTTACATGTATTTATCAAATGAATTACTCATTACCAATGTGTAATTCTAGACTCGTACTACACTTTTCCTTAATCTTAAGGGAATACGTTACACTAGCCTATCGTTGTAGATAAAATCGTCTCGTTTAATGTTATATTCAATAACATTTGTGCACCTGTGATCGACAAAATAAGCGGCAAGACAACGATATAGGGGAAGTGCATGCGTCATGCAAATGTCTGAGATACGAATCTCTACCCTGTGACCCGATGCATATCAAACTATTACTTTATATAACGCCGACATTAAAAACTAATTTGACATTCGAACCATGTTACTGGTAATACGGATAATGCAGTATAGTTGATAACATTACAGTTAATGTGTTAACTGTCATCGATAATAGAAGGTCTTTGATCACGGTGTGAAGTCTGCTAAAAAGTTCGGGGCGTGGTCAACTTAAAACGATATCGCTTATTTCATATTGCCATTCGATCGTTGAGTTATATCTCTGTCATTGTTTTAAGAATTGCATAGGATTTGTGGCTTTGTTGAAACAAACGGAAAACAAAGTCGGTAGTACGAACACGCAAAATTAAAACAAAACACGGCTGTGTTTCTATTCCAAATTTAACCTTTATAATCGAAAGAACCCCATATAAACACGCTTTGTCGCATTGTTTTATGTTATAATGTGGAAGGTTAGGGGCACACAGGGCAAGGTAAACCTTAACAAGCGATAACTTTTATAAAACCCTTGGCTTCTACAACATCAAGTGTTTTAAAACAAGGGTATACTTTGAAACAATTGTCTTGATCCTTCTGTCCTGAGATATTGGTCATATGTGTGAACATATTTATGACAATCCACGTAAATCACTATTGATCTGAAAGTGTTTCTTTAAACCGTGTAACAAGTGAGGTTGTAGTTCGAAACCCAAGCAGATTATACAAGAGAAATATCTTCTCATTTTTGCATTCCTTTTATCCTTTCTCATTTCATTTACGTTTGTTTTGTCGTTTTATAATATATATGGTCTGTTATACATATTGAATAGCATCTATCAAAGATACTGATGTCGATCATTATTTACTAGTAAGTAATTAAGTTCAATCTCATTTACAGCGGCGCTTCAGTATTCTGATGTCTTAATTATCCGGTTTTGTGAAGATACATAGATAACAAATGCGTAAGACAATCGTGTCTTTGACGTTTTTCATTTAATTTGCTTATGGAGTCACCATGTTAGTGTTTTTGTGTCGTATTAATAGATATCAGTGCGTGAAATAAGAATGGAATTAATTGTGTCACAAAAAAATAAAAACGTGTATTTTATATCTACAAACATCTGTGTTACCAGACCACATCTGTCGTTGAAATTTTGGCATTTGCTATATGGAACACTGATTTTTAGTTTTTTAAGTTTATTTTGCGAAATATTGTACGACATTTTCGTAGATTTTTTGAGTAGTAATGGGGCTTTAAAGTGAATTATGAAGTGTTAATGCCCTTGAATAAATTTCAGACATGTTAGTTATACGATCATCCACACAACAAAACGTTGAACCATACTTGTATTACATTTCGACTTCTATTTAATTCGTGAATATATGTATACACACTACTCTTGCGTCATTCTTTGCGCACTACATTAATACTAAAATGTGTTTATTATGAATTGAGCACGTACTATACTCACGACCATTTTTCAGCAAATAATCTGATATTGTGCACATACCAGTAGGGCATCGTAAACTTAAACAAAGAAGGGGAAACAACGTGACCCACCGAAACGGATAATGGGTTGCAGTTACTTCCCAGTTAAAAAGTATGTTTAAATATACTATTACTATTTCGTTGACGTCTGTTTGATATGTATTCAACAGACGTGACCAACCGAAATGGATCATGGAGTTGCAGTTACTTCCAAGTAAAAAAGTATTTTTTTTACTAATACTATTTCGTTGACGTCTGTCTGATANACCAACCCTGGGGCACACCTAGGTAAAACATTCGGCGTGGGGATACGTGTCGGCCTCTGCCGCGCCATTTCTAGTTACCTTCTGTCCTTGAATGGGTTATTTGTCATAAATAAAGAATAATAAGGTTTCTCTCTTGCTGGTGCAGCATGTCCAAGTTATCTAATATATATACATGTAATGGATTAACTTTTCATAATATTGTGACGTTCTGTCCTTGAATAGGTCCCTTGCCATAAATAAAGGATCGGATATTATAATAAGGTTTCTCTTTTGCTGGTGCAGCTGAACTGTCATATGAATATGTTTTCTTGTAGGAAATATAAGTTTACACGATTATTTGAAACATAGAAGATAACATTCGTTTATAAATATTGTTTGCTTCAATAGTGGTGTTCAGAATATCCGGCAGTTAATTAGAAGTAATGCCGATGAGTATTTGTAACAATTTTTAAAAATTATCTTGCGAACCGGCTGCATTAAAGTCAACTCTGTAGTAGCCCCAAGTCGTGTGGCTTAAGTCATATAGTTTTATGGAAACCATAGTGGAATTCCTTTCTGAACATTACTTAGAAACTGACTCCATATAAGAAAATGAGAAAGAAAACATTAACAATAAAATATATAACAATTTAATATTATTGAAAAATAATGACTCAACTGCCATTCAGTATTTTCTATGGTCGAGGACATAATAAATACAAAATGTTACTTATATAAGTTTAATACATGTAGCGTGTTGATAAGGTTCTGGCCATTCAGGCAAGTGCAGAGGTGTACAATAAGATAGCAGCGCCGACCGGCAACTCTAATGATATATAGGTCGAGAACCACAATACGAGAACGAGACTTTACTTTTTGTTGTTGAAAATTTCGGATTTATTGCGGTAAGTAACAATCTATATAGTACATATACATGTATATTCCAAATTTTAACCCACATGCATTATTTATTTTGAAAGCAGCTAAATTGAGAAATGAATTATATCATCAATAGTTTCTCTCCATATAGTACTGTCTATTTGTAATCATAGCAAAAAAGCTATATGTATACACATTGTTAGAACATTTAAGTTTGTTTCGAATAAGTTAACCTATACTATATGCATTTTTAATACTTACCTTAATATATAAATGTCAATAATAGCTGTTTATCTTGAATATGCATGTCTTTAAAGTTACCAATTCTTTTTGTTATAAATTGTACATTTATTTGCTAAAAATAGTATACATAGTGTATTTGTATGCCTGTATGTCATTGACCACTGTTAAATACATTGTGTATTATATGTAAATATACTCATGGGCTTAAAGCCTAATGTATTATGAATAAAACCATGTAAAACCATGCATTCTGTTACTTTTGTGTACACTACTACAATAAGCCAATCTCTGTCATTCCAAGGTTTATTTTCAAATAAGGTCAAAAGGCGTTTAAGAACTATACACTGAAAAATGTTTGTAATGAACACAGGCGGAACCGCGCGCATTGTAATATCTAGATTATCCAGTAGAGGTGTGTCTTGCAGTGAGCTTTCGGCGAATATTCAAGTTTGACAATGTTTTGAAAACAAATGTTCTTTCTTTGTAAAATAAATGTATTGTTTAACTACAATGTGCATTTACGTTTATCATTTTCGTTCATTTTTCTGCTCTCTATATAGCTAAGTTATGATTTTAGAACGAACCCCTTACGAATCACATATGTCATTGTAACATCTACTTTACTGACGAGTATAAACGTTACTGCATATTTAATAATAATTTAAGTTCAACGTTTTGTCAGACGGTACTCCGATATTTGCAATACTTGATCTCTAAATGTCAAGGATGATCGCTTCAAACACGTGTGTTCTAGATCGGGAATTGCAAAATGTTGTGTATTAAAGGGTTGTTACCGAAACATGTAATTATAATTTATTAAATATCGAGGGGATAGTATGTCATTGTAGTTTGCTAGCGTTTGTAGTTGGGGCACCTTTTTTTAGGTAAAGCGATGACAAGTATTGATTACTTCATCTGATATATGTTTGAACTGTACTGGTGTGTCTTTTGTTGACAACGGTTTTCATTTTGATTGTATTTAATAATTATAAAGACTAAATATGTAAACAAAAACAAACTATCAAGCAAACACAAATGTATGGTTCAGACACTCATCTATATTAGAATTGTATTTGATGACTACGCACCACAACTTAATGTTGTATAAACTACGGATCTTGGAAGGATAAGCCAGATACATACTATCGTATTAAGAAATGGTCAACACAACCAAAATAGGGTATTTATTGCCGTATCTTGTGCGTCTCATATATGACTTGTGAAATGTACTGTAGACCTTGCCGTTGAGCACAATACCAGACAGGTGGGGTTTTAATCCGAGGACTCTGACACCAACACCTGGCAAAAAACCAAGCGACGCATATCAAAATAAAAATCAGTAAACAGTTATTTCAAATATTACATCTGATATGATTCACATTTTGCTTAACGGTCATACAATATGTACATTAATAGACAGTATATTAAGACTCATAAAGGGCCCTCACATAATGCCCCTAAAGAGCGAAATGACCTCTCATTATTTACACTATTACGTGCTACATGTATTGACCGACGCATGTCATTCTATTTTTCAATGTCAAGTAGTCATACCCCTTTAATATCGATATCTTATCACCGTTATCGTAAACGGGAGAGACTTGATGTGTTTGCTGTTGTTATGAATTTCGCAATGACGATTAATGCTACTTGACTTTGAATTACATGTATGCTAACAAAATGTTTTAAATTAAACGACTCAATTGAAGTTAAGTTGACAAATGAAGTATTGGATGTTGAATATGGATCGGTTATTTGCGTTATGTATTGTATTAGTAGGTAAGATTGCATTTGTTATCAATAGTTTTAAATTCATTCATAAAATGTGTATGCTTTTGATTCGTGACATTGACGTACGTTTGGCAAACTAAAATATTTAACCATTATTTAATATATATATATATTTTATATATATATATATAGAGAGAGAGAGAGAGAAGTGCTGCTATACATATATTGCCTCGTTGAAGCTGCAGGATGAAACTATATAAGAAATAACGAAATAAGAATTGTATCGGATAGAAGTCTTCAGTATGCTAAAATATAACAGAAGATGGTGTACAATTAAGTTGAAAATACAATGTTTTTTCCCGGTGTATTACTATCTTAGTATTCCGTTCACGAAAGATAATTTGAAACCGAACTGGCAAAATGATCAATTAATGTCAATTAAGTTCGTCGTGTGATTCTTCTTTAGTAATTGTTTCTGTATTAAGTTTCAATGAACATGTGCCGTTAGTTCCCATGTAGCTAATTAGCTTCCATGTGTCATTCTCAGTTGCGCCAGGATTGTTATATGGTTTATTCAAAATACAATAGGCATTCAGTCCATGAGTATACCTTATATAGTAACATATTAATATATATAAAAGCATGAAATGTGATCATTATTACAAGTTTAAATTATTAAATAAAATTTTAATACAGGAAAAGTTCTAGGACAATTTGATTACAGCATTAATAATCTATTTAACAATGTAATAGTTATAAAATAAAAAAACAACAAAGGCGAATCTACAAGAGAGCAAGAAGTCCAATTTGAGTAATACATTAAACACAATTAATCATAATTATATTTATACAGGTTTATTTGAATAAATGCTTTATTTACAAACATGGCTAAGTTTCTGTTGGTACTTGGATTATCAGATTGCATTAAATTTTTATCATCTTTGGTCTTTTCCAATAATATTTTTTTAAATAAATGATACCGTACCAGTACTTAAGAGAGATATTCTTTCATCAAGCTAGTGCTTGTCATAAAAACAATGTTTTATTGGTAAGCAACATCCGTCGAAAGTCATTTCAATATGTTTATAAGAATTATTTCCTTTATGGAAACAAAGACTGTTTATAGACAAGTATAGACAATCATGATAAATTATTATGGCATTGTCGTAAAGTCGATTTGGAATAGCTTCTAGGCAATATGTAAAATTATTCATACGTACAATGTGTCTTTATCAAGGACTTCAGATCGTAACATCAAATCTAAGAACGTACACGCGTCTAGAAGGCGACAATTTGATCGTTCGCTGTAACGCCACGATTGAGCCGGACATCCAAGTATACTGGGCCAAAAACGACTCAAGGCACCCCTACAGGCAGAATGGAACCGATCTCCTAATTTTCAACATCGACCGGACGTATTCTGGTCAATACGTCTGCTACTCCTTGAATATGAAGGACGCTCCGCACTTCAACGCGACTGGAGCGAACGCCACCATTGACGTCATCACAGTGGACGTAGAATGTACGTCGGGTTATTCGTGTAGCTTTCAGTAATTTAAAAAGTTTGAGATATGCCACGTTATTGTTAAGCGTGCAATTTGTTTACCAAAATAATTTATTTTGAGATTCCAGTAAATTACATGGTATGCGGCATATTATAATGACTTTCAAACTACATTGATCACTATTAATACCAATGTAAACATTTCAGCAAACACCTATTTATTATTGTGAACAAGAACGATCTGAATTATCAACGACATTGTTTCCATGGCCATTGGGGAATGCCCGACTGTTTACCGTTACCTTATTATTAATACTAAGCTCATACAATTTTAATCCCTCTAGATCCTGCCGAAATTGACGGATTCTCCCTTGGTCCAACGACTATCATGGAAAACGCCACGTTCAGCATTGAGTGCAGCTTCCAGGCCCATCCTGATCCCACGTGGTCTATCATGAATCTGAACACGGGCCAGTCAATGTTGTGGGCTAACGGGTCAGCGGATTCCACACTAACGTCTTGGCCCGCTCGCTGCGAGGACATGGGGCTCTGGGTTTGCACCGGTTACAACCGGTTAAGTGATGGAAAAAACGTTACACGAGGGGCAAATTTAACCGTGTTGTGTGAGTTTCCTCAATATGTTTTGCTTTGATTTTTGCTATTATATGTACGGCCCCTATCCTGCGCGATTATTAAATACTTACTTATGAATTGACATATACTCGTTGATATGGCTATTTTTTTGTTAAAATAAATAATTACAAAACACTGCATGTAGTTTTACCGTCAGTTTTTTTGCTCATAGAACATGCTACTGCCATTATTTGGTGCACTTATTTTAAACAAATTAAACAAATTTCTTCCATGAACCAATATTAAGTTTTTATTAAGATGCCGTCATGCAAACAATAAAAACGAGATTTTGGAAATGTTCCCACGTTACCAGTAGCAAAACTTATATCTGCTACTGTGCAATGCAGTAATGTACTGCATTTAGTACCATATACTTCATGCAGAAACACGCTAGCTTTTAACATTTTTCCAGCTGGGTTATATTGGTCTCAAAGTAAGTAAGAGGCAAATGTAATGTGAAAAGACCCAATAAAATCCATAAAAAAAGTCAAAAATACAATACGGGTCAATACACGTAGAAGGCTGATTTATGAGGAACCCATCCTCTGTGTCCCTTTATGAGATTACTACTTGATATATGAGGTAGATAAACTGAATTGTAACAAGAAGGCCTTGCGCTTAATTGCCTGTGACGTTTGGTAATTGTTATACTTTTTTCAATATGATTAAACAATACAGCACAGTTTACATCGTCTGGACACTTATTTGTTATATCAGGTCCTCCAAGGCCGGTATGGGGACAGAGCTTCAGTTTCGAGGGATCTGTTGGACAACCGGCCAAACTGACCTTGAACTTTTCATCTTACCCACGTCCTAAAACAACATGGTCAAGACCGGATGGTCAACCGCTGAGGACAGGAATCAGCATCACCGACTGGCCTAACCGGACGGAACTAGTGTTTGACCGCTGGAATCCGGTAACAGTCAGGTATATTTAGCAACGATGCAACTTGATAAGCAATCTAATCTAATATTATTGAGAATGCACAACGTGGATAAGAATGAACAATTCGAATTGATGTTTCTTATGCCTAAATAATAATCCGGCTTGTTCGGAGTACTTGTTTTAAGGTGCATTTTTTTGACATAATTGTATCTTTCAACAGTAACGAATTATAGTATTTCATTGATTGAATTGCATGCTAAGGGATTGGGATGATGCTACACATTCATTCTATAAAATGTTAACATTCGAGGATTACAAATAGCAAATTAAAGCTTTAAATTATTAAGTTTAGTACTTTTAGGGCATCACGTTCTTCTGTCTTTATATTCTTGAAATATCATATTATTAAACACAAAATAACTGTATTATCCTTTTGTTTAATCAAATATTCATAAATTCATATTATTATATTTCATAGCTCATTTAAAGCTTGAAAAACATGAACACATACACAACGTTCAGCTATTTTTTTTGAAAGGTATACGGATTATATATTTTTTTCTTTTTTGTCAGTGATTTTGGGAGTTACACCATATCTTTGGTGAATGAATATGGGATATATACGGCAACGATGCAACTTACTGCAAACGGTAGGTTGTGGTACAAGTATATAACATAGTTTAAACATTTGTTGAACTGAGGACAGACATAAAGGCTTCCCAGTAAAAAATTTAATATTGGATACATATAGGGCACTGAAAAATACTAATCGAACACTAATCCAAAATTGACAGATTCCATAACAACACTGTTAACTTGCACACAACAAGATGCTTTGATAAGAACAAAATAAGACTCTAGCAGCATTTTAAATAGCGTTTAATGTTTGTTATTTTATTAGATATGCTTAATTCGAAATTAATAGTCATGTCTTATCATAATTAATATTATAATTATTCGGCACCACGAGAGAAAACGCGTTTATGGCGTGCTTCTCAACGCATATGGCATCCCACGAAAAAATGTCAAAACAAAGCAGATGCACTATATCTACTATAGACAAACAGTGTGTGTGTGTGCGTGCGTGCGTGTGTTTTCGTGTGTGTGTGTGTGTGTGTGTTTTGTGTGTGCGTGTGTGTGTGTGTGTGTGTGTGTGTGTGTTTATGTGCGTGTGTGTGTGTGTGTGCGTGTGTGTGCGTGCGTGTGTGTGTGCGTATGTGTGTGCGTATGTGTGTGCGAACGTGCGTGCGTGCGTGTGTGTCTGAAAGGCGACATGATTATTTTTCTTCGTTTTGGTCTAAATTGTTAATCAATTGAAATAAAAGGAACAACAAAAGAAGAAATCAATAGCAGATGCAATATCGGAAAAAACATGTGTCATAATGAAATTAAGTAAGCACTAGTTTTTGTGCAGACGTGTTTTATTCTCGCAAAAAAATGGTGAGAAAAAGTTCGCTTTATGTAAACTCATTAATCTGCGGAATCTTTCTATTTCATAGTTTTCATTTGTTAAGGTTTCCCGGAAACCCCTCACGATGTTTATATCTACAACGTCACAGACCACAGTGTAACTGTCCGATGGACGTCAGGTTTCGACATGGGTTCTCAGCAACACTTCTTTGTCGTGAATCTCTACAATGGGAACTCCTTTTCTTCGGTAATCATTAAATATATAAAAGCCTACAGAAATAACGACAACATCGCAATAAGTGGAAATAATTGATTGATTGATAGTGTTTATTATTTTATTTCAAACTTTTTCGAATGTAAAAGTTTCATTTCTTCTGGTTTCACATTATGTTATATACCCATAAACGTATGTATACTTTACCATGTTAGTGTACAAGAATAATAAAACTCCAAGAAATATTTTTATCAGAGAAATGCTTGTCCGCAAGTTATTTATTAAAGGTAAATGGTCGATTACGTATACACTACAAGGTGATAGATACAATACGATACTTAGCATATTAAACTGATTTAAGCATCCTTGAAACAGTCCATCGAAAGCACTTGGGGTTTAAACCGGTTTAGGCAATTGAATTCCTAGGTAAATAATGTATGTCAGTTGTAATAATGTGAGAGAGAAAATTAGTATTGTCTAATTTATTGAATACAGTTTAAGGATACGCACATTTAAACGGCATTTATTTGAATTAGCTTTTGAAATTTATATCACCGAAATGGGTAATGTTGAAAGGTGTACCGGACTAATTTTGAGTCCTCCTGTATCGTATGGAAAAGTAATATATAAACAATTTGTGTATAATCCTTTTAGCTTAGCAGTTATATCTACAACAACTCAACGACGCACGGTATCAACCAGACGTGGACCCAAGTGGTGGACGGACTCACCGAGAACACGTTCTACAACATTTCTGTTGTCGCGGAAAATAACCGATTCATGGCATTTTCAAAGCCGCCGATAACTTTTACAACGCACGGTGACTAATTGAGATTTTCTTGTAAAAAAACTACAGTATTATTTGAATGCTTGATATAAGACGTAAAACCATCTAAGTCGTTGCTCAAAAATAAACAATGATTTATGTCAGCATTATCAAAGCCACATACATGTTTACACCACAATGTGTTTAATTATATGCATATATATATACTTCCTGGTTTTTGCCCGTTTTATTTAAACCTTTACTCATCTGCAAGATACATTTGAATTACATAAAAAGCCTCATAAAAACGATAGTCTCATAGGTGGCAACACAGACACCCGCATATTTATTTCGTGATTGAACCGGTACTGAATGTCGTTTGAAACAGGCTGTCATTTCTTAATGTATTTCTGGTTCAAAGGCGTTTATATGCTAGCTTGTGAATGTGAATGTGTCAGATGACATTATAAAACGCAAACTATGGCATTTAACACATCAGCACAGCAATTAAAATATAAAAAAGTCCTATCGAACTCATGACAAGTTAGACATAGAGAGAATAACAGAAGATGGTTCTTTTATGGTACGTTTCTGGTTTGTAAGGAAATGTTTGTGATCGATTATTATACACACAATGCTCGTTTTATCAAGAATTCAACTTTCATATACTTATATTTCAGTGTCGCCCAAATCCTTTGACCCCTTGACTCCCGTTTCACCGGGCGTTTTCGTGGGTATTGTACTGGGGTCGGTCATCGTTGTCCTTGGTATTTCTGCTGCCTTGGTGTTCCTTTTTAAATGGCGACGAATGCGTACCTCATGTAAGTTAGCCAACCGTGTTGAATACTAAGCTGAATGTGTTTCACTAATATTATCTAAGCACCATTTAAATTGCACTCTTATTTGATTTTGTACCCTGTATCGTTAAGTTTCATTACAAGCTTTGTTTTGAGTTATTTTTGTTAATTGATCAAACGGCGAGATTGAATTGACAATGATATCCATCCATGTGCTTTTGTTTCTTGGAAATGTAAATGCCTGATTAAAAGACAAGTATCGACTGGTCAATTGACTGAACACTTTTGGCGTTATATACAAACATAATACGAATGTTTACGTTATCACATTCGTATGACCGGCAAGAAATTGAGCCATAGATCTAACTTGTGGGTCAATGACCATGCTATGTATGAATTTTATTTACCCCTGGTTATAGTTCTTCAGACATCATCAATATTGTACAAAGATAGGGTTGTCGTTATGAGAAAGGTCTGTCAAACAGCCCATCGAAACGCTGTACACAATGTCAGTCAAATCTTAGTCAACTGAGTGTTGATTTTAGAGTAGTATTCTTTGGGGTGTATATGTATTTCATACATAAATATTATGGAGTTTTTGTTTTAATATAAATTTAGGATCTTAACCAAGTGTTATGAATTTACTAAATATGATCGGACGATAAAGTATTTAATCAAATGGAGTACATGATAGTAATATATATTCGTTTTTTTTTTCAAAACATATTGAAACATTTTTTTTTAATCCATAGATAAAATTGCTGGTGTAAAGATAACCGTGTTTTTTTTTTGCAGACGAGAAAGCATGAGAAGACCAACCTTTCTACCAATGTGATACGGGTGGAGTGCAATTTATCGATTGCAAGCATTGTATACACATTAAGTGTGTGTACTATTAATAAATTATATTTGAGTGGTAGAAGTTTTTGTTTGTTTCATAAAAACTTATTGGATATAACAAAAATCTTTATCTGATTTTATGCTTATACAATGGCTGTGTAATTGCTGCCCTAATAAATCCTTGGTTCAGTTGAGCATTAGAGGTTATGGTCTTGTGAAAAAAATAACGCGGTGCTTAGAATAATTTGATTAAGGCGTAAGGCTGGTTCCAACCTGATTAAGATTAAAACCTGGAGTCTATCCAAATGAAATGGCTCAATGACACCCTTTATTAAGGTTGATATTTTGGAAATATTCTGGACGGATGTATTTTTGTATTGTGCTGGCTTCATACAATAACTTTTATATAGCAGGTATAGTAAGTGTATATTCATAAAATTGGGGTTATCATAAACAAACCGGATATAATTTAAAGTGGAAAGAAACAGGGCGCGGCCCGATCTATAGGCGTGTCACAATGTGTTTATTTTGATAGAAATTGACAATTGACGGATCCATTTCAAACACATATACAAACAAAGTTATTTAGATTGTGACATGCGACACGCAATTAAAATACAAGTGCTTATTTACAAAGGTTGTTGAGAAGGAACACTCGTGCCGTTGTGTAACATATCAATGACAACAAATAGGTTGGCACCAATGTAGTAATATATAGGTGTGCTCAACGTTTTAGCATTAACGTGTTTACTTTTAAGATTTGAAAAGGAACAAATACCCATTCATACCGAAGAGTCAGGTGTTAACCTGGTTAGCAGACTTTTGCTTTCTTTCTGTATTGTGCCTCCTAGAAAATGTATAACACATAAGTGTATGAAAGTGTCAAATATACTTGCGATAGCGCATACGCAATATTCGTTAACAGCATACTAAGATGTAACAGCAATAGTCTCTTTCTTGTCGATATAATACCAGTTTCAGACAATATCATACTTCTTATATCGCCGTTGAATAACTGGTAAAATTAATTGTATTACTACGTTAGAATATTGTGGATGATTGGGAAATGTTGGCATTAAATGACGAACAAATCGCTAAGGAATACACGTGCTTTGAACATTGAACACACCGTATATTATTACATTGGTGCCAACATTTTGTTGTCATCGGAATGTTACATGTTTGTTATTCGACCTTTTTCAAGGACCATAATCTGGTTAATATTAATGTTAAAAATCTGCTTTGAACAAGCACACATCATATATCTTCAAAAGGACGGCATGATTTTGCTGTTGCGATCTCGTGTATATCGGAGTTTTGTTTGAAATCGTGCACAACCGTTAGTACAACACTCACGAGTGTTTCATAACAATATGTATAATATAAGCCTGCATTCATACCTTTGCCCAATAACTTGTCAACACTCGAACGAACCAACTAATTAACGAATATCAAACTCCAGTACGTACTCGTGAACATATTCAAATCATATAGGATCGGGAAAATACACATACTTTGTAGTACTAGTGTAATGAAAACAGCTGCATTTGTTGATTATCTATGAAAATTAAAATTGACAGACGGTGTCTGTTCAAATGGAATTCGAACTTAACTCGAACTTAAAATTAATGTAAACACAACTTAATCATCTGTGAAGACATATAAATCAAGTACTTACTGCGATATCTAACAGCAAAGCAAGTAAGATTTAAACAATGAATTCAAAAGGGCGTTGTCGCAGAATATTTACTGCATGACGTGTTACACGTCACGATAACAATATCACTAATTTTTTGACGTAAACACTTTTTGCAATTGGATTTGAAGGTAAATTGCTATAATGCATATTTTTATGAATGAAGTTAAAAGCAAAATGAATGCTTTATAGTTAAAAAATAACAACCAACTGTCAATACAATTTAAACGTAATATACTTATTCAACAAAACTGCGTATACATTTGATGATTTCCTCGAAGCTTTGAATCAATATCTTTGTTATGCGTGTTTGCAAAGGCACATTGCATCTTGCTATACCACATTTGGTGAAACTGAATATTATCATATCGGTATACCAATTTAACAGCTGCCATTAGCATTTATGTATACCAGTTATCACTCACAGTCGATATATGGCTCAAGAGAAATCAAATCTCTGTATTCGCAAAATCATGATCCTCAAAGCATGAACTTCAGTTACATTCAAATGTTTTCACTCATATAACAGTTCAAAATAGAAAGTTGTATATGATGTTAAACCATTCCATACACTGACACGTGTAAAACTTCTCATACAGGTGTTTCGCATAAAGCATAGCAGACAGGTATCAATGTAGCTATTTACTGGTTCCTCGCACAATGTATTACAAGCTATGTCAACAGCGTTTAGTTTAAGTTTACAAACCGACTCGAATAACTTTAGCTTTTACATTAAATCATTTTACTATAAGACAAGCAAATTGTTGATTAAAGCACATTGGGTATATTTGTCTTTGTTATTGTTCCAATTTAAGAACCATTCTTCTAAAATGAGTAACCGTGGTGTTGGTTTTACCGACTAAAGGGATTATTTTTAGCAACATTCTTCAACAATGACATCAAATGCCATGAAACCGTTAATCGATTACTTAAACTCGAAACGAGTTCGCAGCAATTTATGTTCTGAATTAATTTCATGTAACGTTTATTGAGGTTGCTTCTATTCATTTACGCATTTGGTATTTAGTGTTCAAGTTGATTTACTAAGTTTAATGTACTTGCCATTGAAGGTTTTTGTAACATGATGCGCAAAAATAACGTCATTGGAATTTTTTCGAAGAGACATTGTAGTAATTGGAACTAATAGTTCAATGATATCACTTTCATAACAAACTATTTACCTTTCTTTTATCTCGACTAAATATATACATTACACATTTAGCCGCCAAGCATAATGTTTTCTCAAAGAATCGAGTATTTTGATTGCTTCCATTTTCAGAAACATTGTTTTAACTATGACCAATTGTAATTTGACCATCAAGAGCCTACCCACGCATACATGGTGACAGTATTGCACATGTGTATTAATGGTTTTTTAATGTGTTCTTTGAAATTGGTGTCATATACAATAACTAACATTCAAGCAATATTCTACATTTGATGGACACCATAAATCATGTCCGCGGTACACTGTTTGCTTTCAATTGGGGCCATATATATATTAGGAACAGGGAAAGCAGAAACACAAGCTTAAAATAACAAGGAGTAGCAACTCATATAATTAAAATGTCCATACAACAACAATCAACATTTAATTGTCCAAAGTTGCGCTTCTTTTTGTCCCTCTTTTGTTTAACCCAACTTTTGACCTTTCTAAATACAAAATCCAATTTCCCAAAGATACGGAATACCGTTAGGGCCATCGTGGTTACACATTGAAATACAGAGGGCAACAATGCGAGAGTGTGAGAATACGATGACGACAGTGCGACAATACGATGGCGACAGTGCGATAGTACGATGGCGACAATGCGATAATACGATGACATCAGTACGATAATGCGATAGTACGATGGCGACAATGCGACAACCCGATAGTACGATGGCGACAATGCGATAGTAGGATGGCGACAATGCGATAGTCATATCGTACTGTCGCCGTCGTATTGTCACACTGTCGTCATCGTATTATCGCATTGTCGCCATCGTACTATCGCACTGTNACCATCCATGACAGATAATGATGTCGATCATAACTCGTGAGCACACAAGTTTATTTTCATTGAAAGCAGTACTTCAGTATCCTGATGTCTTGAAAATCCGATTTTGCTAGGATACGTACATAAAAATGCATTAGACAATCGTGTCTTTTACGTGTGTCCTTAATTATTACTTATGAAATTAAACTGATTTAAGAAGGTAAACGCCCATGAATGAATTTTTGACAAACACATCACGTTAGTTATACGAAGAGACGTCGAAACATATTAGTTTTACATTTGTCTTCGATGTAAATCATAATTATTCATATATAAATCTCCATGCGCCATTCTTTTCGCACTTCACAAATACTTAAATATATTTATTATGAATTGAAAACGTACAATAAGCACAACCATTTTCAGCAAATAATCAGATTATTTGCATAAACCAGTAATTCATCGTCAGAAATAAAATAAAAAAACAGGGGAAACAACTTGACACACCTGAACGGAACATGCAGTTACAGTTACTTCCAATTTAAATAATATTTTTATTTCACTCTCCATATTTCGTTCATGTATGTTCGATAATTATTCAACTCGTGCAATTTATGCGACACTTATACTCACGTACTCGATTCAGTTTTCATAATATTGTGACGTTCTTTCATTTTATTGGTTATTTGCCACAAATTAAGAACGGATATTATAATAAAGGGTCTCTCTAGCAGATGCAGCTGAAGTTTATGTGTATATATGTTCAGTATTGTATTCGTTCAGTAAATGTAAATTTGATTTTCACGATTATCCAATACATATAGGAGAATCTTCGTTTATAAATGTGGTTTGCTTCGACAGTGGGGTTTAGAATATCAGACGGTAAATTATTAGAAATGCCAATATCAGTCTTGAGAAGAATGAAACGAACAATATTATACTTCAGGCAGTAATTTTCGAAACCAAACGTCTATCAAGAACGACTATGACTTATCATTATCTTGCGCACCGGCTTCATTAAAGTCAACGCTGTAGTAGCCTACGGACTACCATTAGGGCCATCGTGGTTACACATTAAGATCCAGAGGGCGACAATGCGATAGTGCGATAGTACGATGGCGACAGTGCGACAATACGATGACGACAGTGCGATAGTACGATGACGACAATGAGATAATTCGATGACGACAATGCGACAATACGATGGCGACAGTACGATATGACTATCGCCTTGTCGCCATCGTACTATCACATTATCGCCATCGTACTATCGCGTTGTCGCATTTTCGCCATCGTGCTATCGCGTTCTCGTACTGTCGTAATCGCATTGTCGCTATCGTACTATCGCACTGTCGCCATCGTATTGTCGCACTGTCGTCATCGTATTCTCGCACTCTCGCATTGTCGCCCTCTGGATTTTAATGTGAAGCCACACGACGAATATGATCGGCCGAGAACATGGTAAAGTAGAGAATCGAATTTTTTGCACAATTAATGTTTATGGGTTGTTAATCCACGTTAACTGTCATCATATGATACTAAGGATATCTGTTATAAATTCAACATCACCATCCATAAAGATAGTCAAACATACATTGTATCAATTTCGAGGAGAGTTTGTTCAAACATTTATGTGCAGAGTCATACATGTTTTACAGTTTTATTTATTTTAAATAACGTCACGTATCGCCAACTCCCTAAGTGCGCAATAATTTTCACAAAGTGTTTAAAAATATAAAACATATAACCACACATGAATTATTCATTTATTAATGTAATTTAATAACCAACATTAATTCCTTTGATACATAACGATTTATTTTGAAGCGATTACAAACGGACAGAGCGCGAAGATGAACCGCCCATTAAGCACCCAAGTTTCATTCTTGCGGCACGAGACGGCAAATTAACGGACATATTAAGAATTGGAGTGCAATGAGGCAAACGAAATTGCACATGGGAACACTATTTTGTCGCTGCATAGACATATCTGATACAATCCAAATGTGAAGTATGAGCGCAAAAATATGATATACAATTTTCATACGTGTGATAAATAAGTACTAAAAAACAAGATCAAGCACATCTTCCTAGCGTTAAGTTTGGAATAAATATGACTCGCGTACATACAACATAATAATAAATTATATATAATATAAAGTATGCAATTGAAAGGTCTTGCGTAAAAGAAAGATGAATATAAGCCTTGCTCTGTGAAAATGGGGTTTAATGCAAATGCGTAAAGTGTCGTCCCTGATAAGCCTGTGGAGACCGCACAGGCTAATCAGGGACGACACTTTCCGCTTTTGTGATATATTTCGTTAAACGAAAGTATCTTCTTATCAAAAATCTAGTTTATGAGGAAAGTGTCGTCCCTGATACGCCTGTGCGGACTGCACCGGTAAATTTGTGACGACACTGTACGCACATGCATTTAACCCTCTTTTCACAAAGCGAAGCTCATATATACAGCCAAAACGCGATAATAATTCTGAAATGGTTACGAGAGTCACCTATTTGTTCATGGTTTTAGAGTTATTCGCAGCATCACATCTTCCGTTAATAAGTGTAAGATGTGTACACTTGTTGTTACTCTTTTACAAAACAAGTTTTATATTTTGTTTATAATAATTATGCCTAAGTCACGAGACATTTAGTTTTCTATACATGTGCCACACATGTTTAACAATGTACACCCATATTATACCTATCGTTTTGTATTATACAAATGAGTGCATTCGTATTTGTTAACGGGTATTTATAGGATACCCAAAATACAGTTCAATCCCACAATACATACCGGCACGTATTAAAATAACGTGTTGTCACTTCACCGTGTCACAGCGTTTGCTAAATGCACAAGGAAGTAAATGCACTTGCAACTGTACAAGAATTCTGTTAAAAAAGAAAACTATATCCGTGCATATTTACCAAATCGTATATTAACGATACATACGAAAGTTAATAAGAAACGAAAATCTCCCATCGATTCCTGTACATATATTCCTAGCATCGTTTTTAAATTCAATGGACACTTAATAATCAGGATGGAAAATGTTTTCGTTTACTTTATTTCCGTTGAACCGCGATTTCGGAGGATCAAATCTGTATGCTTTGAACGTGTGCTGGAAATAGGGCTGGACTTGGACCCTTATTTGTTGTAGGCAATTCTTTTATTTGTATTGCTTATCGACCATATGTGTCGTGTTCTGAGAAAACTTGGCAAAATGCTTGTGTGTAAATTGTCATAGGCTAATCCGGGACGACACTTTCCGCCTAAACTGGATTTTCGCTAAGAAAAGACATCATTTAAACGAAAAATGTCGTAAAAGCGGAAATTGTCGTCCCTGATTAGCCTGTGCGGACTGCACAGGCTAATCTGGGATGGCAATTTACGCACAAGCATTTTGCCCAGTTTTCTCAGAACACGACACATATATAATTACAACCATTATTATAAGTTAATATGAGTCATTAACATTCTAATTATTAACCCATTTTTGTATTTTCACCTTGAACTGGATTCAAATATGACTACCGCTAATAATGCGAAATGAATGAACTCAGCGGGAATATAAAAAGATGTGAAGTTGTGGGTATCTTTCCATTACACGACGATAACAAACTTGGTTGTCTGATATACTTGAAGCCCCATTACTTCTCAAATTCAACGAACATTTCGTACAATATTTCGTACAATAAAGTTAAAAAATTAAACATCAGTGTTCCATATAGCAATTGCCGAAATTTCAACGCCAGATGTGGTCTGGTAATACAGATGTTTGTAGATATAAAATGCACGTTTTTATTTTTTGTGACACAAAATATTCCATTTTAAATACCCGCAAATATATCTATTCATACGACACAAGAACACTAAAATGGTACCATGTTAGTGTTCATGTGTCGTTTGAATAGATATCAGTGCGGGAAATTAAAATGGCATTTATTGTGACACGAAACAATAAAAACGTGCATTTTATATCTACAAACATCTATGTTACCAGACTACATCTGGCTTTTAAATTTTGGCTTCTGCTATAAGGAACATTGATTTTTTATTGGGTAACTTTATTTTGCAAAATACTTTATGAAATTTCCGTTCATTTTTTATTATTAATGGGTCTTTAAAGAAGCGAGGCGAATGTAGACGAGTAATAAACTGTGAATGAATGGCGAAAATATTATATGATGATTTGAATAGGTAATTTATTTAGAATATTTATGTTCTCCTTTTGATAAACCTGCGTGCGGTCACAAACAAAATATACTTGCAACCGATGGCAATTCGGGTTTAATGCAAGGGATTGGGAAGTAAATGAGTTTAAGGGTGTTATATACAATTCAATTCAATTCAATTCAATTAAATGTTTTATTATTATACATGTATTCAGGATGTTTCAGTGGGTATAATGGCTTTTTGCGGTTACGGTGCACAACTCGTATTATAAAATGCATGTGAAATATTTGTTATAGGTTTCACACATGTAAAAGGGATAATTTATCGAATAATCATATAACACTTCAGTATTCGAGGATAGAAATGCGACGTGCACGTATGTGCAACAAACAAAGCTTAAACAGTCTTAAAACAGGCAGACAACGACACAAGAGTCATGCTAAGAAATGACAGTAAATAGTTCGAAGACATTCAAAGTTTTTCTACGTCTGTAAATTGAGTTATTGACGACATACATATCTCTATACGTTTCCGGTTTTTATCGCTCATGTACGGATATCACGTGTATATATTCACATGTTTTTTTTTGCACTATACCATATGCGATATTAATATATTCCGAAAGTTAAAAAATGTATTAAAGGCCCTGTCCACCAAATATAATTCGATGCATTCTAGAAAAGCATACGTTTAAATAATATCTATATACTAACAGATCAATTAAACTGGACATGCTTTTATTAAGTATTTTAATATGCTGTGAGCTTTAAATATTGAAGAAATATGGCCATTTCTTAATAGCAAGAAACTCTTTATGTATGGCCAATCACTAAGTACAAAACAATGTGATACAGTACATAAGCAACAGTCACTGTATAAAACGTGCATTAATAAACCTGGATCACAGTTCCTTTTGGAGCGGTATTTCCAAAGTATAAATCAATAGTTGACAAAGCGGTTAGCATATATTTTGCCACTAAATTTAAGGTACATGTATGCTGTACAAATATGGACAGGCGATATGATTTAAAACGATGTGCACGTTAACCGCATTTTAAATATTTGAACCGACAAAAATACTTCAATGATCGTCTTCGGAACACTTGCTGATCGATTGATTACAAACCATCATGGATACAATTATAATGAATATTAATAAAAGCTTAACAATACATGTTTAACATAATAGATGAAAACATGCACAATATCCAACACAATACTTATGATACATGTTCTCAATGAAAACGAGTTGTTTTGAGCGGTTTCAATTTTTTCAAATGACTGCCCCTTTAACAGGATGACGCTCATCTGAGGCGTGACTTTTGGTCGCGCCCAAAATCACCACAGGTTGTAGCGTCGATAATGGCCCAAACCATCCTACGTTAAATAAACACCCTTTTTGTAAACATTACGTAGAGTGTTCACCAAATGGAACCGTTTCTCATTGAAGACATTAAAGAAATTTAACGAAAAGGGCAATTTACAATTTCATTATCAACAGTAAGTGTGGGGTTTGCATACGTTGTTTTCGAAATTTCGTGAAATAAAATTTTGGACGTTCCCGGGGACCGAGGTAAATGTTTGACAGTAGACTGTGTGGTAATTTGGCATTAAATGTAAATGAAGAGAATATTCACTCAACACACGTTATAATCCACCAAGTAGACATTGTTTTTTTTTAACGCACCTATCTGTCATTGTCGTGTTTTTTTTTTATTTGAAAGAATTTATGATGGAAATGGAAGCTATCTTTTAAAATGATACAGAAATGTGTTTATACGGAATATTGGACTAAAATCCGTGGTAACAATGCCACAAGTAAAATGTAATTACAAAATTTACAACGGTTTTTAGTTACATTTTTTGTAGTCTATAGGAACAGCACTGTATTTATGATCGAGCCTGAACAGTTAATTCAAAGCCTATTAGATGGGCGTGTTCCTTTTACATTATTCTGGTGCTGGAAATGCATATAACATAATATTGATATATTTTTAATACGAATATAAACATTTATTTATTATGAATTATTGCAAGCAACTATAGCTAAATGCGTATTTAAGACAGTATTAGCATTTCTGTATACGAATAATGTATTATAATATTAATTAAGTAGATCGGTATTTTTAAAACAAATAAAACGTATCATGTTATTGTTATAAACTAAATTATAACATATTAGTAGCTTTTAATTTAACTATATATACACGTGATCTCACTTTAACTTTAAAGTCAATCGCAAAGTAATAAGTCACGTGATTGACCATAACATAATACTTGTAACAATAACATAGTATACAAGGCAATATAGACACTGATACTCGGCAAACAGACAAAAAAAAAAGACTGTTAAATAACTCAGTATTACTAATCTTAAACACATAACATCATGTATAGCTGATTATCAATTATGTCAACAGTGATCAGCGCTCAATATTTCGGATAGAAGGACGTCCTTTTGACATTAACGATGACGTCAAAAATCCAGGCGTCTCGTGGATCGAAAGGACGCCTCCTGCTTTTCCTTATGATGCTATTATGTAAGTATAGAATAACTTGTTCAGTGTTACACAATTTTAACCCAGTTTTTGTATATACACATATGATTTAATAGTAATTCACATACAACAGGCAGGTCAATAGACGAACGCGAATGCCAAAATAGTGTTTTTATCTACATCACAAACATGTTGATATTGAAAAAATAAATGTCAAGTTAGTTTTTAATAATTATTGATATTCGATCATGTCTTGTACGTCCATGCGAAATGGGTGGAGATAAAGTTGAATGCGTAAAACGCTGAAATTATTTATTTTTTTTAATTGATAAACTCTGGTTCTGGTTTGAAAGTATTTTCTTCTTGCAGATTTATTTTGGTATAAACTTCGATTGTCACAAGGATATTATAATTTATATGTTTCCCCAGTACGGTAATTTTTGTCTATATGGACTTATCTCCTTTGCGAAAGTGTCAACAACTTGCATAAACGAAGGGGTGTAGATCTGCCACATAACTGTGCTTTAACATTAAAATAGTTCACTGTAGTGAATATTATGAATATCTTTTCAAAGAGTATTTCAATATAATCTCATTAACATTTAACGTTCGCTCCACATGTTGTCGCTGTTATGTAAATGACAGTATTAGGGCGTTGATCTGGAGATAATTGTAATGTGCCTGAATTTTCTCGCCCTTTGGCAAA
>VMBQ01008119.1:0-40442 GCA_007657795.1 Dreissena rostriformis
TCAAATTAAACAGTAATAAAAGTGAATTTAAACGCATTGAATTTAATTACTATTTAATTACTGAATGGTAGGAAGGAGACCAGAGCAACAGAGTTTAAACGTTTAATTCAATTTAAAATTTAAATATTGTACACTGGTCGAACTTTGGAAATGGCAAAAGTAGACATATTTATAGAATCGGGTGGAAAAACACGTTACAGGCAAACCAGGTTAGTAAAAAAAGGATTGACAAATCAACATTTATATTGTTGTTTGGTATGTCTCTCTGTCGCGTAGAAACGATTTAAATTGCAATTGGTGATCTTAAACAACAATGGTTTTAAGACAAGTTAATATTGCTTTTATAGCTTGGCTGATTATTGAAATAATCTTTTAATTAGTGATGCAAGCATGAAATTTGGCATAAATTACCTTTAGGTACCCTTTCTTTAAAAAGCACGTTAACCAATTGAAAATTCAAAATGGCGGCATTTGTTTCAAGATCGCCGCAAATACTCAGTTTTAGCAAGAAGTACTAGTAGGGTCAATATATGAAAAAATACATTTTTTTCAAGATGGCCGCCAAGATGGCCACCAATACCTATTAATAATCATAACTATGTAACTATACACTCGCATTGGATGAATTTGTTGTCTATACCTAGGTGTCAAGGCGCAAAAACTTATTAATGATCATAACTATGTAAATATCTACTCAAATTTGATTCTTTTTGTGGCATTACGTAGGTTTCAATGGGTAAAGAACACATTAAGATCATCAAACATTGTTTAAGTTTATTATATTACACACAAATCCAACACAGAGTCCAAAATGGCCGCCGAGATGGCCACAAAAACCTATTAATGATCCTAACTGTGTTAGTATCCACTCACATTTGATGATTTTGGTGTCTATACCGAGGTTTCGAGGGACAAAGAACACATCGAGATTGTCAGACATAGTTTAAGTGTTTTATGTTACACAGAAATCTCACATGGCGTCCAACGACACAATACGAAGGACAAAAAATCCATTACTTTTGACGTGATGCAAGAGGATCGATATTTTTCAGCTTCAGGCAACACTGAATTTGATAGGAATGATGCGTATCTTGTTTCAGAAAAACCAGTACACTGGGCTGTTGTCAGTCAAATTCTTGCCTATGATTAATATGTACAATGCGGACAAAGCGTGCATTCTGTCAACATAAGCCTTAGCTTGCAACCTTGCCACAACCTTCACACCATTGTAACGTTTGACCANGCAGATGATGCATGTTATCCGATTTTAATCAAACTCGAGAGGGCCACAGAGAATAAGAAACATGAACTTGCCCAGACCTAAAAGACAAGCATAGTATGGCTGAATTATCAGCTTATGATTGACAATTCAATGGTGTTGATGTAAGCATATCGTACTGGGTGTTGGCTGATGCATTTGCAGGAAGTGTCCGATTTGCTATCTATATTTGCTGCAAATAAGCAGCATAGAGGAAACGCACAGAGACGTTTATCGAAAGTTCTGTATTGGTTGTCATGTTGTTCGTAGGAGCCATCATAAAACTGAGGCGTGCATCAAAGCGGATGATTCTGATCTAGAGAAAATGCAGACACAGATTACAACCTGCTCTCCAAACACAGCTAACCCTACTCTGAGAAACATGGTCAATGGGATAGTGGCTGGGTCAGATGTGAATTTTTTATGCAGTTGAGGCGGTTGGGAAATCAATCATAAGATATATCATAGGAAAGTCGGTATTTGCTTATAAGTTCACGAGAAAAAACAGATCCAAAGCTCTTGGGAATAGCTTGGCTGTTAAGATCGATTCTGACCGTGCTTTTTATCCTGCTGTTCTGTTCCAGCGTTTCCTGGTGGTGTCATAAACTGGAGATCCTTCCCTTGCAGTCGTGTTGTCTTTTGAAATGAGCTCCCATCCTGCTGCCTTCTTTGAAGCCAAGAACATAATTTGTACAGCAGATAAGCCTCGGATTGCTCTGGCAATTTGAGAGTATGATGTAGACACATCATGTGAGGCTGAGATGAACTGTATTCATGAAACAGATGAATGATGGTGGCACTTTGCTGCATCGTTAACCATGGAGAAGGGCGACTCATGTAACACAACAGCCGAGTCTTATGTAGATTCAGAGAAAATGCATTACGGATAAGCGACAGTGGGGTTCGATGGGTACGAAGACGGTCATTATAACAAAGACAACACGCAACGGAGACGATGAAACAAACGAGAATCGTTTTGTGAGTTTCAGCAAAGAAACAGAATGTTCATGTAAAAAAGAAAGACTTTTTGTTTCGTGACAGAAAACAAGGCCGGCATGATTGCTCTGATCAGCACAACTCTGACTAAAATGAGATGCTAAGTTGTTCTGTCTTCAGAGGATGCAGACGTTGAAATTGTTAAAGAAACAGTATAACGATCCCGTCGTAGCACCACACATATTTGCTCATCTAGATCCTGCATTACTCCAAAAGGGACAATAAGACCATCTACTTCTGCTTTGATGTAAATGAATAGTCAAAGCAACACAAAGTGTATAATATTAACCTTTTGAAAGAACTCATGGTTATTCAAGCTGTAATAAATCTTCAATGATGTTCTGTTCAGCAACAGTAAAAATGAAGTCTACAGAAGATAGTAAAACCTGATCCTGTCATGAAGTCATGTGCTAGTTCATTCTCTCTTCCAAATGTCGTAAATTGGATTTTTTGATTATTCAACTGCTTAGTGATAACCTCAACTCGAGTAAAGAGCTCCTTGTCTCCTAAAATATGGCGTTTTACCTTACAACCATAACTTTTGAGTATCAAGATATGGACTTGTGGTCCTTCGTATTTTGTTAATGGCCATTTTGGTCGCCGTGTTGGATGTTTGTGTAACATAATTAGCTTATATTTTGTCTGATGATATAAATGTGATATGTATGTGTTCTTTTCTCCCTGAAACCCGGGTATAGACACCAAATTAATAAAATTTGAGTGGACAGTTACATAGTTATATTTTATGATCATAAATAGGTTTTGACGGCCATCTTGGCTGCCATTTTGGATTTGTGTGATATATAATAAACTTAAAAAAAGTCTGATGATCTTAATGTGTACTTTGTCCCCTGAAACCTATCTGTAGACACCACAATCGTCAAATTTGAGTGGAAAGAAACATAGTTATGATCATTAATATGTTTTGGGGCCATCTTGGCGGCCATTTTGTCTGATGATATACATGTGGTCTTTGCCCCATGAAACCTGGGTATAGACACCAAATTCATCAAATTTGAGTGGATAGTTACATAGTTATGATCATAAAAAGGTTTTGGCGGCCATTTTGGCGGCCATTTTTCACGCCATGTTGGATTTATGTGTACTATACTAAACTAAAACAACGTCTGAATTCAAATTCAAACTAGTTAAATTGTTGTGTACGAGATCAAAATCAAGTTATATTCACAGCAGTAAAACCTTTCAGGGAATTTGTTTCATTTGTTTTTTATTTTTAATCCTGTTGGCGGCCATCTTGAAAACGGACGCCATTTTGATTTTTTGTTATTGGCTATCTTGCTTTATCAAATCTATAGTTACTGAAGAGAATATGTGCCAAGTTTTGGTGCTTGCATCACAAACTGAACGATTTCTTNATTTGTGTGATATATAATAAACTTAAAAAAAGTCTGATGATCTTAATGTGTACTTTGCCCCCTGAAACCTATCTGTAGACACCACAATCGTCAAATTTGTGTGGATAGAAACATAGTTATGATCATTAATATGTTTTGGGGCCATCTTGGCGGCCATTTTGTCTGATGATATACATGTGTTCTTTGCCCCATGAAACCTGGGTATAGACAACAAATTCATCAAATTTGAGTGGATGGTTACATAGTTATGATCATAAATAGGTATTGGCGGCCATTTTGGCGGCCATTTTTCACGCCATGTTGGATTTATGTGTACTATACTAAACTAAAACAATGTCTGAATTAAAATTCAAACTAGTTAAATTGTTGTGTACGAGATCAAAATCAAGTAATATTCACAGCAGTAAAACCTTTCAGGGAATTTGTTTCATTTGTTTTTTATTTTTAATCCTGTCGGCGGCCATCTTGAAAACGGACGCCATTTTGATTTTTTGTTATTGGCTTACTTGCTTTATCAAATCTATAGTTACTGAAGAGAATATGTGCCAAGTTTTGGTGCTTGCATCACAAACTGAACGATTTCTTGATAAATATACTTAATCTGCTAGTAAAAGACAGTTTTATGCTGCTTTTGGCAATGTTAAATATATCAGAAATTATTTAATAAGCCTGTGTTCTTGGTAAAAGAAATGTATAGTTTGCTTCTTGTGAAGACCATATTAAAGATATTCAAATGAATTTGCATGGGCTGATAGATTGCTTTAAGAGAAACAGCCGAATACAATTTCAATAGGGCTTACTTAAAATTTATTCGAACGTAACATTTTACAACCTGTCTCGACTGTTAAAGGAGTTTCCCTGTTTAAAACACCATAGATCAATGGTTTAAGATAACACTTATGTATTTGAGGTACTATATGACACTCCACAAATATTATAATTATCTCCAAGCTTCAATAAAAAAGATCTTAAAGAGCTTAAAACGCCGCAATAAAGATGTTAACGTCATATTACAATCATAAATCACGGTATAAATACATACAAGATATATGGCAATGTTTACCGAAACTTACGTTTCAACGGATAGTTATAAATAATGTTCCGTTTTATGTTCAAACAGTCAACTTCGCTTTACCTGAAATGTCATTGTCATTGTGGAGAATATAAATAAAATATCAAATCATCCAGTAAAGAGTTGTTGAAAAAGTGTGTGCTCGACATTAGGAAAAAAAGAAAATGTTCATTAACATTTTTAACGATTCCATACTTAAATACAAATATGCAAGGACATGCAGAAATCTTTCCAATCTCATAACTTTCTTTTATACGTATTTGTTTTGTGTGAATTAAATATAAATATAATATTTACGAATATGACAGCATGTAACACTTATTATAGAAAACTTAAGGAATACCAAAATAATTTAGATAATTATTCTCGAATGTTTTTTGCAATAGTAAAAAATGCAGTCTGCAGAAGTTAGTAAAACCTGATCATATTATGAAGTAATGTGCTAGTTCATTCTCTCTTCCAAATGTCGTAAATTGGATTTTATTATTATTCAACTGCTTAGTGATAACCTCAACTCGATTGAACTCGATTTAAGTGTTCATTGTCTCCTAAACTATGGCGTTTTACATAACAACCATAACTTTTGAGTATCAACTTATGGACTTGTGGTCCTTCGTATTGTGTTAATGTCCATTTGGTCGCCGTGTTGGATGTTTGTGTAACATAATAAGCTTATATTTTGTTCGATGATATAAATGTGATATGTATGTGTTCTTTTCTACCTGAAACTTGGGTATAGACAACAAACTAATCAGATTTGAGAGGACAGTTACATAGTTATATTTTATGATCATAAATAGGTTTTGACGGCCATCTGGGCTGCCATTTTGGATTTGTGTGATAAATCATAAACTTAAAAAATGTCTGATGATCGTAATGTGTTCTTTGCCCCCGGAAACCTATCTATAGACACCACACTCGTCAAATTTGAGTGGATAGTAACATAGTTATGATAATTAATATGTTTTGGGGGGCATCTTGGCGGCCATTTTGGACGCCATGTTGGATTTCTGTGTGACATTATTAACTTACACTTTGTCTGATGATATAAATGTGTTCTTTTGCCCTGAAATCTGGGTATATACACCAAATTCATCAAATTTGAGTGGATAGTTAGATAGTTATGATCATAAATAGGTTTTTGCGGTTATCTTGGCGGCCATTTTTCACGCCATGTTGGATTTGTGTGTACTATATTAAACTTTAAAAATGTCCGAATTTAAATTCAAACTAGTCAAATTGTTGTGTACGAAATAGAAATCAAGTAATATTCACAGCAGTAAACCTTTCAGGGAAGTTTTTCTTTTTTTTTTCATTTTTAATCCTGAAGGCGGCCATCTTGAAAACGGACGCCATTTTTATTTTTTTTATTTGCTAACGTGCTTTATCAAATCTATAGTTACTGAAGATAATTTGTGCCAAATTTTGTTTTTGCATCACAAACTGAAAGATTTCTTAAAATATAGACTTAATCTGCTAAGCTATTACAGAAAACTGTCAAAGAAAAGTAGCAGCATGTTTCAATCAATACCCTAAAACACGTGAAGTAATAATTGCGCAATGTACAAAGTGCAGAGGCAGTTCAGACCAGCATTTCAAAAGGCATCTTGGTCCAATTTAAAAAATATCCATAAGACTATAACAGACCTTGTTTTAATTTCAAGAAATGATGCCATCTATTTCATAAGATACATTTCCTGGTTCAATAAATAATGTTACCGTTCTAAGCGAATCTGGATATGTTGACTTAGTCGAAGAAGTTGATGAACTTATATAACTGCAATTCATATTGAATATCTGAAAGCTTTGTACTTGTTGCACCTCATCGTGTTGTTTTAACAGCACAAACATCTTCATACATTAATGACTTCATTATTTCATTTAAATACATACAAGTACTATTGTCAAGAATTCGACAATACTATGTTAAATATGCGAGTATTTCGTTATCACGTAATTAACTATAGCTTTATTTACCGATATCGGTAACATTCGGAAAAAAAGTATTTTGCATAAATGTTGTCTCTTATATGTTTACTGTGTTCTTGTATTTTCGGTGATCATTTGTGTGTGACTTATCACGTTTAATTACAGAACCCATAATATACATGTCTTTTCATTGTTTCCACAGACAATAAGCATACGCTTAAAGATGTCATGCACAATTTAATCGGCATTTACATCCTTCTTCTTGGATTTATTCAGTTGCAAATAACCATCGGCATTGTTGGCTTTTATTTGTTTTGTCGGCGTACATTTGCATCATAATCTACAGTCAGAATCAGTATTAACTGAGACTGAACTGTCCTGCCGAATGAATAATGTCTAAACGACAAATCTCACGTTGACGTATTGTCACTCCTCGCCATCGTCGTCACCATACTCATCCTCTAAGATCCTTTTTCCTGAGATGCATATGACCATGCAACCTCGGTTCAGTCGAAGTGTTTAGATAAAACACTTTCTTAATTATGTCAAAAATATGTATAGAGAAATATACAATGGCAATTTTGATTTGTGCGTCATCTGTGTTTATGGCATTGTTTCATTCGATGTGCAAAAGCTTCTATTGGTTTAATTATATGATATAATTAAAAACAAACAAAACAACAACATAGTTTGAACTTTTCAACGAGTATATACGACTGAAATGTGAACGAATTATTTTAAAAACATTAAACCAACGTACTTACCTGGGCAAAGGTTATTACGAGCAATTGATAGTCGACACCAACAAGTACTCGTATTTGTTGAAGCACACTTGTTACTATTTCTTCTTAACTGTTATTCCAGTTTTTGATTCATTCGACTATTAATTTGTTTAAACAACGGTAATAGGGTCGCTCTCTTTAATCAATCTGCACTATACACGCACTACGCTATACGCAAATCCAATTATCAAAGCTACCCGCAATTAACACACACTCTGCTATATGCGTGAAACCAGTCATTGAAGCATTTCCACAATACAGTACAACTATTGTGCAAGGCCAGCAACGTGTACACAATAAACTCATAAAAAATAAAATATATGCCAAAACCAAACCAAATCTAAGGGGGTAATTTTGTCATGAATAGATAAACGGGCATGACAAATCGAGTTTAAGTTGCTTGAGATAAAGCCCACAGGGCTTCCCGTCACCCTTTAATAGCCGATAAGGCGAAGTGGCCATGAATAAATTCCCACTGTTGTGCAAGTAAGATACCATTCATTTTGAGCGTTTAACCATTAATGAATGTCAGTTAAAAGTTTTTGTGGTTTTTGGAATGTTTATAACATTTTAAACTGCTGCTGATGGTAACGAGACTGTTTATAAAGGAAGTAAGAACCAGAAAATTCACAAACAGGTTTATTTCTAGCTCCACAGCCATCTTGGAAGGACATTGAATCCTTTGACCGCTAGTTTTAATGCAGATGAAAAGTAAGGCATGTTAATTTACGGCGTTCTGACTGGTCAGACTAACAGGTCATCCGCAGTTTGCTGTTGAAAATGGCTAAAACGGGCTTGGACGCGAGATGCATTTACCCTTAAGTCTTGAAATAAGAATAACTAGCTATTATACAGCAACGGATACGACACATGTTGTCAAAACATATTGAAGTTATTGATTTGTGAAAGGAATTGAGGTTATTTATGTGCTCAAGAGTGAGAGATTGGCTATAAACTGTATATTGCCATAATAAATGAAGCGCGGTTAAATATTTGGCAGATGTGTTCTGGTTGATACTGGCGAGCACTCGGCGTTATACCACGTTAGATATCTACCAAACAGTCTGTGTTATGCGATGATATTAAGTTTGCAGGTGAAAACATGCTAAGGCATCGCATTAAATAGTGTCAGTTTGTTGCATTCATCCATATATTATAACGCAAACCTAAAATTGTTATGCGGCGCACAATCACCATAACCCAAGAGGACTTGTAAGTTAACTTATAAAATTTACCACAGCCATTGTGTCGCACATAAATTGAATCTTATTTTTTGTGTAACTCCCCGCCCCAGGTACATGTTTGTATGTTTTTATGCAATCCTACCAAAATAAGAAACTTCTTAAGCATTGTGATGTCTGCTTCAATATATGAGGCCAAGCTATCTGATGACCATTAAAGGCAGACCTGGTGTTGTTTGAAACAAAAATACCGAAACCAACGTAACCGGTGTTATAACTATACAATTGGTTATAAGCATTAGACACACAATTCCCGTATATAAAAAAATGAAATTCAATTATAATTTAAAATTTCACAACCTTATAATTTAACCCAAATGGATGCCTGTATTAAATCTTAAGCTCTGATCAGATTCATTTAACAACTGTCATCGTATATATTAATCTCCGACCAAATGCCTGTCAATAGCTACAGCTATATAGCAAAACAATAGAGATCCAATTAAAGGCTACATCGCTTTTAGCGTCCTTTTTTCGGAATTTAGGACACTTACGTCTATTTAAATAACTGCAGTATTCTCATATGGTATACGGACAAGCATAAAGATTTAATTTAAGGTCGAGATTGAGAAACACTTGTTTTTTGCTGAGCATTCCATTTGATCGTGTGCGAGCGGCACATCTACCAATGCTATATACTAAATAAAGCAGCTCTTTATCTTTAGACAGCCTGAGAGCGTCTTAAATATGTGTAAATAGTGATTTAAAAGACCATATATCATTTTGCTTAAGATAAAGTGTTCTTTACATGTTGAACATGTTTCAGCCTATAGAACGGAAATCATATATCCAAACATTAACAATAGTTAAACTTAAAATATAGTAGTTTACATTTATTAAATGTTATCCGTAAAAGTCAAAAGGCGTTTTTAATTTAAGATTTTAACAGCCTGTAATTGCTTTTTAAGTTTTTGATCATGATAACCTGATCATCGAAACTGGTGATTTACACTGTGCATAATTTGGGGGGTCTATGTAATCATTAATGGAAGTGATTCGAGGGTATAAACAACTGATAAATTTGTAAACGAACATTTCCCGGTTTTTGTTTAGTAACAAGACCATATGCTTTTTGAATGGGCCCTCTAACTTCTTTCAGATTTATTTTACAAATGTTTTGAAGAACAATTTCAGAATTTTGAATTGCAGATTTTAGGTAATAACACTCCTTAGTCTCTCGTTCTCCCGTATAATGTATGCTTAAACCATGTAAGCAACCTTGCAAAATACATTCTGCATCAGAATATTGGAACAAAGAGAGAACGGGTTTTAAATTATCTACGTTAATTGACGAATTAGATATTGACTAACATTATGGTGTGTTTCCTATCCTGCATGACATGATTCGGTTGTAGAGAAGTGAACTCCATAGGCTCGCTGGTGCTTGCTTTTTAAAGACACCGGGCTTGCAAAGCAGCACTCGAAGTCGTACTACATATGCTATTTTGTCCTTTATTGCGTACGAATGTGACTTGTGCATGTGCTCCGCCGCAGTCGATCCAAATATGCCGAAATCGACAATATGGCCATGGGCACTGACCCTTATCAAAGTCTCTGCAATAATTATCATATAGGTTGCCTGTTGAATGAGATATGCGACTGGGGTGGCTAAGCAGCAAAAGCAATATATGTGCCGTGAAACCATCATAAACAGATCTTGATTAAGGACAGCGCCGTACGAGTTACTAGATTCCTGTCGCAAACGGAATTGCCCGTCGTAAGTTCGCCACGCAAAGCAAGTTAGGAGTTGAGAAGCCTCTCTCAAAATATCAGCGGCCTGATCCCCGTCTTTGACATTAATCAACGATGGGTTCATAACGAAAGCATCGGGCCATGCGTTTATATGAGGGATCTTGGAAGAGCCCACACGTGCACGCTGTTTTGTCGCGACTTATTACCAGAGCACACCCCACACACATTTCCGACAGTTCAGAGCTTCCCTTGAGTAATAATGCCAAATTGATAAATGCCCCCTTTCAAACCCGTTCACTTATTGTAAAGGCCCATTATCGTCAATTGAACAATGAATTGAAATTGATGAAGGGATACAGGCATTTGAACATAATTGTCTCCGAAAACGGCTCCGCAACTCCGACAAGGAGCACAGGACCAACGAGTACGTCCGGAACATGACTGCAACACTTGTTGGCCCACAACAGCCCCTACTGGCGACCGTCAAACGACGAAAGCTGGCTTGGTTTGGACACGTCACCAGGCACGACTCTATGTGCAAGACTGTTCTCCATTGCACGCCCCATGGATGAATTACTCCTAGCAGCACACAACATACCTAATTGGAGGAGGATTTCTGTATCGTAGTCCCTCATTTCCCCTCAACGGCAAAACCAGTCAAGGGATTGATGATGATGATGTTGAAAGGGATTTAATAAAACCAAAACTCCCCTTACGCTCTGAGTTAAGTGCATGAAACAGCTCAACAATATGCTTGGCCTCAACTTTATATGTATGACGGTGCAAATCTCATATTTCTTCCCAAATTGAATAATGTTTGTAAAGTCAATAAGGTCCCGCGGCTTGTGAATTTAATAATCTGCGCTATCTTTGTTAGGCATTGTTGCCAACGTACAATGTTAGATTAACACGAAAAAAAATCAGCAATGTATTATACCCCATTTCTTTTCGGTATAGCAACGGAAACAAGTATGCATAAAAAGTTAAAGCGAAACATTTCGCAATGCCCTGGCAATCTTTTTTTTTGCAAACGAAGTTAAATTATGAAAATATACCAGCAAGATGAGTTAAGTCTACGAATTCAGTTTAGTAAAAATGAATATCAAATCTGGATGAAATGGTTAAAAACATGGGATTGTTTGAATTGAATTAACCATATTATATCACCAATGGTTAAACTTTGATAAATATAAAACTAGCAGTAAAAATATTCAACATTTCGTTTCGGAAATCGTTAACCAACACATGAATGTGAACGACGAATTTTTAATGTTACCATAAATCAAAGTATCTTAACGAACAGGCAACGCTTTTACGGACACATTTACTTATATCTGTTACAGAACATAAATTGTGTTTATTTGTCGTATCATCATATCTGAGCAATTCGTGGGGCATTCCCAAACGTGTTCTGGTCTGTTTAAAATGAATGAGTTTGTCTGATGTACAAACGAAGCTTGTTTGCAACTGTATACAAATGTTATTTCGTTGATACGTCTGAACTTTTATTTTCGTTTGTAATTAATCAAAGTTGTATTTATTACGAAAAAATATCGTATATGTTCGTTAATATATATATATTTTAAAATTCGTCTTTCATATTAAAGGGACTTGTTCACGTATTTTCGCATATTTTTAAAGTTGGTCATTACATGCTTTAAATTGATCAATATAAACATCAGAACTAGAA
Source organism: Dreissena rostriformis (assembly GCA_007657795.1). NCBI lineage: Eukaryota > Metazoa > Mollusca > Bivalvia > Myida > Dreissenidae > Dreissena > Dreissena rostriformis. Next base: position 12,037 of record VMBQ01008119.1, read on the forward strand.
AGCTCCATAATAAAAACAAGAATAAAAGTAAAAAAAAAAGAAAACAAAGTTAACCACACGAGGGCTCGAACCACTGACCTATGGAGTAAAAGCCACACGCCGAAACCACTCAGCCATCCGTCTTCACTTGTGGTTGTGAATAATTTAGAGTTTATGTTCGGGTCGTCGTTGTGGCTTTACGCCTGCATTATTAGCGGACCTGACCATCCGTCTTCACACGGGTTGCCATTTATTTTATACTTTGTATAACCAACCACGTGTTGTTACAAATATAACGATAACACAAGAAATCATTTTTTTTAAATCGTTCCACGTCTGAGACACTTTTTAATTTTATACATTTCTAACGATACTTTTTCGTAATCGAACGTGTATTTAAAGTGTAAGTCTGCGGCATTAGTGTTATTTCGCACACTGATATACATTTTTTATTTATTTCTTGAATCTGTGACAAAAAGTTGAAAATAATCTCATTTTGAAAAACTGTGAACAAGTCCCTGTAATGTGTTGTTTAAAGATTGAAAAATAATATACTGACATTAAAATGATAAACACTCGCTTTAAATCGTTCTTACGCAACCGATTGAAGTGATTAAAGCAGACCACTTGAATGGCGGATACCGCACACTCCAGATTAAACCAAAAAAGCCACCTAGTAAAGCGCGAGTTGACAAACAAATCGGAAGGATGGCATGTTAACAAAAATATATCATACATTTATTCTGGTTCAAGATTAAAGGTATTTTTTATATTCCATTGATATGAAAATCAGGGGGTCATTTTTGTGGTAAAATTATCTGTAAACATACACGTATAGGATGTGATAAATGAGTTCAGTAATTGGCCTGTTATAAACGCATGTAATTAACCACGCATTATATGCAATAACATAATTATATAATTGAGTGTAACAGTTTAAAATTATACAAGCTTAACACAGACATCGTATTTGGGTGTCATGTAGGAAACTCCTACCGCGATTTTTCAAATTCGTTCCCGGAAAGGTAACATATTTGTTTGTTTGTGTCTTAACACAATTTCATTTACATTGCAACAAAGGAGCAATTAAAAAAAAAAGAAGAAGATTTATTACATTAAATTATAATTATGTCATGTTAAAATCCCGGAGAATTTGTCGATTGTACAGAGATTTCAGACCGAACGCGAAGACCCGGCGTAAACAACATCAGGCAAACATTATTACTTGAATTTACAGTTTAATACATGTATAATTTGTGATAGATTTGATATAGACGAAGTCGGCTTAATTATATTATAAACTAAATGATGTTTGTAATTTTCGTGTAAGCTTTTTTATCACTGGCACTGTCTTGTATATTTCACTATTGTTTAGCAACCTTGATATAATTTAGATAAAACTAGTTGCGTAATTACTATTAATGACAAAAGGTTTGTTTTCAGTCATTTCAGACGGAGGGTGCAATAGATTTCGACGTTCGCACATTCGGCAAATATATTCGTCCATTCGTTGACGAATGTATACGTGTCGGCTGGCTGATGAATCTGCATGAACCGTGTATAGTGATAAAGCCAAACGTTTCGCACCGCAGTTTGCTTGATGAAAACACGTATGAACGCTGGCAAAACATAGGGGATCACGTCGAGTTTGTTGCTTGGCCCGCACTTATGTACGAAAATGGACAAGTTGTCGCAAAAGGTTTTGTTAAATGCTTCAAACTGGATACGCCTGTACATCAATGAAACAAGTTCATCGGAAAACGAAAACAAGATAGCACATACTTTTTTCAGCGTTAATTTCTGAACTAGTGTCACGACCATATTTACACAACAATAGTGAGCTTGAATCTATATTGGAGGAATAGTTTCTTTAAGTTCCAATTATAATTTACTTGAACTTTAAATTACAGTTACACATTTATTATCAACTTTCTAGAATGCCCGAATTAATGTTACTATTCATTATATGAATACTTCTTCAATACTGGACAACATAAATTGTGCACAGATCAACATGTTTTAAACTTTTATTTGCAAAGCATTACATCTTCAAAAATGTTCCCGTGGAACAATACGAAATATAAAAATGCAAGGTATTTTATTGTTCGTGTCATAATTATGGGGCTAAAAGGAAGTTAATTACCAAGCGAGTGTAAAGCGTTATATTGAACAAGTACTCGTATAATTGTGTTAGTATGGTTTTCCACTTTTTATTTACGATGTAAACATTCGAAACATACCAAAGTGTGTGTGTCTCAAAACAAATCATGCCCGTGACACTTAAACTTGAACAAAACATCCTTTCAGCCAGCAATCGAAACCATCTGGTTCTTCTACGGATCAGTGCTTTCGCTCACGAAATATCCAGGGCGCTCTTAATTTGGCATCCGTGACAATATGAACAGTATCATCAGTGAATACCAAAAAAGAAACGTCGGAAAAAAACTGTGAAAAATAATTTTGTAAACCTGCTTGTGAAATGATTGACAATACACGGACTATTACAAAGTACGAATAACTATTTTAAACACTTACATTACCGACTTTAATCCAATGCAGTTACTTATACAGACGTACAATATGAAATACTGAAAAATATCATCAAAACAATCTTGTATTTGGTTTTTAGTTAATTGGTTACAATATTAACATCTTGACTATATTGCAAAAGAAGTATAAGTGATTTAATGCTTATCGCCAATTTATTTAACAAGATTTAACCACGATATTATAATAAAAAGGAACAAGTAGATTGTTAATTTGCCTATTTGTTTCAGCCACGATATGTGGTGTTGTCTACACTTGGACATCATTAATTTACAATTTTTGTCCTTTGAGCGTATGGTGCTTTGCTACCGTATGTTTTCGTTATATTTAACACGTTGTAACTATTGAATATTTATCTGAGTTTTTGTTATACATAAAAATATTTGCGATTTTGTTCGCTCGTTTCAAAGTGTGCAAAACATATTTCTGTCGTTAAATACTGCGAAATAATATCTTTGATTGAAAAGTTCAATATATGTTTTTAATGTTATCCTTATCAACCGTTCAGCTGTGGTTTAATTGTTCGCCAAAAAAAGTTCTTTTTCCCGACATGCAATGTTATTTAGCAGTGGAATGTACACACATTCGATTTCTATTTAATCAGTTTCCAATACTGATGAAAAACTGATTTTTATTTATTGAAGCCGTTCTTTTGCCCTGGTGTGTGTGGTAACATGCACAGAAAATTAATATACTTTTTCAACTAGTATAAGTATCTATAGAGTCATTGATAAGTACTGTTTTTCTTTATTAAAATATGTGCAGTATTTATCTGTTCGGAGCAAAATGATAATATTTTTTGTCAAATGGTATACTTAAGAACGTCCTTTGTATATTGAAACTGAGTTTGTTTTACAAAACTATCAAGCTTTTGCTGTTTCACTTGTTTGATGTTCTGTTTAATCACTAGCACAAATATTCATTAGCAATGGTATCATATTTCGTATTCAATATTTATTTAACATATCACTCACTTTTCAAGATAAGTTTAAGATAATTAATTATTTCTTGTGATGAATGAATCACCAAATGAATAATTTATACTTGTTTAACAAGTATTGACCGAAACATGTTATCATACAACAGTCGCGGTCGTAAAACTAATATAAAAAAACGAAATGATATTACTATTAAAAAGAAAGACACATATGTATTGTTCACAGGATTGTAATAAAGTGTTTGCGATCGTGAAGAGTTTGCGATCGTGATTGTAATTGCATTCATTGCACTTCTAGAATATTAGCAAGTTTCCATAACGCTGATTAGAATGGGGCATATTTGCTTTTACATTTGATTTTGAGAAAACATTTGTATTTTATAGTTTGGACTGGCCTTATACTGATTGAACAAACCTTCTACCATGAGATTTCTTTTTTACAATACAAAGACACGTACATGTTGTTTGGGAAATTTGATTTTGTCATATATAATATATTAGATTACCGGTATGCAAATTAGTGAAGCCTGTAAATGACAAAAAGCCTATGAACGGGTGGGTCATCTTCTGTTATAAATCATAGAGGATTGAAAAATACTTTCATGCTTGTGAAATGCGAGTTTAACCAAATATTCATTTAGCTACCTTCATACTTTGAAGCGATACCATTAACAATAAATTAGTTGATCAAAGAATGTCTATCCACAAAGAAAACTCTGCCTACACCAACTGCTTTAAACTGGAAAAGTTGGATGGCGATGAACAAATGTATCGCTTATGTCGTGTGCAGAAGAACAACTAATAATGGAAGCAAACATAACTTGGCGAAAATATAACATTATTACATAACGTTGGTGAGTAGAACAAAAGGAATGGCGAGACATGGCCGTGTAAACCTTTATTTAACTCGTCGAATAAATTCAAGTACACACTCACACTAACATAGTATGCACTAAAGTCTACATATAGGGATAAACTTTCTATATAAAACCAAAGCTTACACGATGCAATGTATGTTAAACAATCGAATCGCTTATTGCTATATTGTAAAATTGAGTATATTTCTAGATTTTACATCTCGATATTTTACTCTTTTTTTAAGGCCATCACGATGGTTTCTTGTTAGCAGATACAGATGTTATAGCAAGTACCCACGTTGTGGTTGTCTTTATATAATACCAATTTAGGAACATAAAAACTGTTTATGTTCTGAACAATGAAAACTTAATCATCGGCGCATTGTGGACACAATAAGGGTGGAGTTCCCATAATTATTCAGTCATAAACAATAAATCTTCACAACCGTTGATGTGATCCATTCGAACGTGAGTTGAAAAGGGAACTAAGCAGTCAACGAAGCAGTCTCTTCTGGGCATTGTGACCTTCCCATCGGCTGGTACCCTCATTTTAATTCTCTGCCAAAAAAACTGGTGAGCACAAGTTCGATACAACTGAGCGCGAAATATTCGCAGATGAGCGGGATCTGGAAACCATCGCTTATTGTCGGTTCTTCTATATTCGTGTAGAACGGAATGATGAACGGCACGGACATACGCAGCAAGGACGTGAACATCACATCGCAAGCTTACAGTCCCTTACAACATGAACGCTGCTAATAAAAACAAAGATGCTTTAACACATCCAGCGATTTTAAATAATGTAAAAGGCCATGACTTTTATTTTTGTTTGAGTAAAGGAGGTCAAGGCAGGTCAACAAGAACCGCACCATATAACAAATTATTTTAGAAACACTAAGACAGGCCACTGGGAGAGACGATCCGTTGCCACAGAGACAAAAGTTGATATGAAACGATATCGAGATACAAACTATGACGCACGGGATCCAGACGGACATCATTTTCTGAAAAACACTCGGTGAAATGAGGGTAAAAGGCTCTTTAGTGAATATCAGAAATTAATCAGGCGTTTACATTAATCACAATAGTATTATTCATATTAAAAAGTATTCGATTAACATTTGAACCACACTCATAATGTATAGTTATATCTCATCTCCTACAAAAATGACCAAATCCGATTGGCTTAGAGCGGCCACGTGCACGGGGTGTATTTTCCATACACCCCAAGAAATTATATTACGCCTATCAATACGCCTACGCTTATCGGCACTGAGGATATTCTACGCTGCTGCCAATACAAATCTCAGATGGTGACTGACAACTTTTCATTCACCACTTTCACCTGCTACAAAAGCGCCAAAACAGATAGCCGGCAGACCTACTTTCACACAAGAGTAATGAATTGTACAGAAAATACGGATGACGACATTATAATTGTAAAACGCATTCTGTTTTATAATTACTGCTTTGGTAATTGTATAATCCGTTGCGTAAACAATAAATGCGTATAAGGAATTAAATGTGTTTTGTTTCATAGCATTTGTAAATAACTAACAAAAGCATTATTCTTGATATTTGTAAGATTGTTTAGCAATCTGAAAACAAGCAAATACTGCTCTTTAATATAACGGGTATGCCCTTGAGCGAAATTTAGCTGTGCTTGTAAAATCAAAGTAGTTCAGTGTTTCAACGTCTAGATTTAGACATTCAGTAGTACGCGTGATAAAACGGAGCAATACCTGAACACTGGAAAAGAGATACAGAAGATTTTAACGAGGAAGTGCAATATATTAATAGTTTAACACTAATAAGGGGAAGGAATGCACGTTTAATTTACGGTATGTGAACTAATCTCGTTTATGATTATATTATTTTCAAACTTGATTTTGCGTTAAAAAAGCTAATATTATGCGAAAAGGATTGCCTTTGATGCACAGTATTGTTCTGTGCCATTAACCAATAAATCAAATTTAACCCAGTTACGGGTATCGGTACAGGTACCTGTAAAAGAGGTACAATGTTCAACTGAATCAGCCTATGAACCCCATGTATAGGATAAACCCCGATTAGTAGCCGTACGTATAAAATATACTGCTTGTTTCTACTCTGAAATGAATACAGTCAAAACATAATTTGCCATATATAAACCATGGTTTAAAAAGATTGTTTACGACCATGGTTGACCTTAAAATGACCATGTTTCATCCATGGCAACCCTGTATATCGCCGCTTTGGGGTCCACGGTCGATCATGCTCTTTTTGAAGGCCATGGTTAGACTTGTTTCATAGTAATTTTAAATTACTAAGGACATAGATCGCTGATGTATTTCCGCCATTACATCCCGGTTATGACTGGTTTCACCATGATTGTTATGTCCATTATTATTCATGTTTCATGGCCATGTTAATAACCATTGTCAAACATGTTTTATCGACCGCGTGGTTTATTATCATTCAAGTACGATGGTTCAGTGTCGTCTTAACATAGCTTTTATGACCATTATTCACCCTATGGTCCCACAAAATCCAGTGACGATAGTCGTTTGTCAATTCAAAACAATCTTGAAAAGTGTACACATTCCATGACAAATACCATAACGAAATAATATTATTGCAGATAAATTGAGAACTAGACACTAGTTTAATATTATAGGATGATTAGGTTTTTGGTACATATCTGCGATTGACCACGTTTCATCGGCTAGAAAAGTGATGTCCTTAAACATGGAACGACCAAAGTCAAATTCTAACCAATCATAAACAAAAAAAAAACACAATAGTCACGGAACAGTTTTGCAACATTGCCAACCAGTTTTTGACAATTCTTAACAATAGTGAAACATAATTAAATGCTTGCATTGCACATGTTAATGTTTCTGCCCTAAGTAACCATGCTTATACTATGGTCTGACTGTTGTTACTTATGGTTCAATTCTGGGTCGGATGGGGCACCATGTCCTACCATGTTTCACTACGGTACACCATGGTTAAACTTGATTCAAGATTCACGGGTAATGTCTAGGCATAGATTGAATCTAGGTGCGTCTGAAAGTAGGTCACACATTCAATTCTTTTAAAAACCTTAACACGAATTCAGTCGCAACATTGATTAATCAATCTTGATGAAACTTGATGACAATCTTTATCTTGACGATATGGAGTCCAGGTTTAAATCTGATTTATGCACGTCCAAAACCCAGGTCACCAGTTAACAGCTTAGAAAAACATTTTTACCACTCCAAAAGCTACATTTATGACTTAATCTGGATGCACTTGTATCTGAATATTTATGGCGATACTGTCTTAAAAAAAGTTAATGTGGGCCACGTGTTTCATAAATTAGGTCACATGATCAAATATTTGAAAACATATAGTATCACTCTAGAAGCAACATTTATGACTCAATATTGATGAAACATGTGTATACATTGGTAACAGATTCTCTTATTCTGACTAAGTGTTGTTTGTTTATAAATAAGTATCTTTGATATGCAAACTATTTGGTTGTTAAAATAACTGCTCCTATATTATTATTGCAATACACGAGCATATCTATCGCAAGGCATTTTCAACATGCTTAATACATATTTACTCAACATTTAGCAATTCAGCAACAAGTATGTTATTATCTATACATACCTATATGATACCATTATAGAATGTGTAAGTGCACAGGTATACATAAATAAGTACGCTATCTACACACAGTTTTTGCGTCAAAGCCCTTATTGCTGTTCCATATAACAAATTCATTGCAATTTTACTATAATTGAAAATGAAAATGTGCTCCTGCAGCTTAACACTTAGTTTGTTCAATATTAGAAAAAAGAAAGGCAACCTTTGTTATGGAAATACAACCGAAGCCCCATGTTGTGAAAGAAGTTTCGGAACTTCCAAGAAGTTTTTGATAGTAAAACATGCTTTAACGCGCTATCTAGCAAACTTGACAAACCAATAATGTTTGCATTATCGTAGTGTAATTTCTGCGCACATAACCAAAACCTTGTTCTTAAACACGAGTAGATAACTGAACGATAACAACGCGTATTAAAGCTCTTATTTCGTATAATTTTTTATTGTAATGTCCGGAACTATTTTCTAAACATAACGGTTGTTCCCTTTTCGAAAAAGTTTGTTTAATGCGCGCTAAATTTGCCTTAATCCAAACGGTAATCGTTTTAATGCGTACTAAATACGCTTAGTATCATTTTTTTCTGCATTAGAAAAACATTTTTTATTAACTTAAAAGGAACCTTAACATGCACTTTAAATGATTTATTTTAATGGTATAATGCATTTAATCTATTTTAGTGTATTCATGCAGGAAAAAAAGGAAAAACAATACTTATGGTACAAGTGTATTTTATTCTGAATTGTATTGTATTGAATGTGCAGGTAATAGAACTTTAAACGCTTAACCATACGGTGCATACTTTTTTTTTATAATTGTTCCGGTATTCCAACAATATTGTTTTATAAAATGCAACTGGTTAACACTCGCAAGGTTCTTACTCATATGTAACAAGTAACTCACGAACATATTATGAAAATGAGATTGAACACAGTCGTCTAGTAAAGCAGAGTATTGTCCGAATTAACCAAACAAGTCTAAATTTCTTTACGTGAAGATTTGATAATTGTTTCCACTAGAAACAGAATTAAACTTTCGATGATAAAGGGATAAAATATAAGAGGGAGGGAGGGAGGGAAATAGGGAGAGAGAGAGAGAGACAGAGAGAGAAGGAGAGAACATACATATACATTATAACATAAAAACGTATATATATATATGTATCTTTTTAATAAACAAAAACAAATTCATGTAAAGACAGTTTTCTGGTATACAAACTTTCTAAATTCCTCTTCTGAATGCCTCTGGTCATAATTAAATACTGACAGCATTGTTTTCAACCCATATAGTTGTTATGTAAGTTACCTAAGACAATCACGAAAGATACCCTCACGTCTAGCATTTCATAAATTACACAAGCATATCTATCGCAAGGCATTTTTTACATGCTTAATACATATTTACTCAACATTGAGCAATTCAGCAACAAGTATGTTATTATCTATACATACCTATATGATACCATTATAGAATGTAAAAGTGCACAGGTATACATAAATAAGTCTTCACACAGTATTTGCGTCAAAGACCTTATTGCTGTTCCATATAACACATTCATTGCAATTTTACTATAACTAATTAAATACTATTTAAAATATTTATTCAGTTAAACACTAAGTACATTTTGTTAGCCTTCATACCGTTTAGGACATCGATTAAGCAATTATGTTTGTAGTGAACATACTACAAATATTATACGTCATAAAGGAATGGTCTGATTCTTTTAAGAATACCTTCTTTGAGTTTTTTTTTGTGTATGGCCAAATGGAGTGGATGGCATTGAATTGTGCACTTGTCCTTCAGTACGTACTTCTGTACAGCCCGATGCGCTTTTTTAATCATCTTCAACTACTGGGTGGATCTTGCCCAAACTTTCATGCATGACATTAGCATGTTTATGATGTAGATGATCGCAAAGGCAAGAATGTTGGCTGTTACGACTTTTTGCATAATAATGGCCCTTTGTCCACTAACGAATATATTCCCAAAATGGTGTGGATTAAATTATAACCACTGAGTTCATCTGTTGTTGCTGTTTGATGATCCTTTGTTTTTTATTCTAACACAACAAGCCGCTTATTTTCTGTTGAAAATGAATGTTATTCTTCAATAAATATGGGCGGTGTTTAATGTTTTGTAAATAGCACCAAAGAATTCCTTGAAATTAAACAGTGAAATACACGTGCTTAAACGCGCCCTATCGAATCGCTACACACTTACCGTTTTTAATCAACCTAATGTAACAAAAAGCATAACTTACTGAAATAAAATCTAAACTAATATTGATACAAAATGTTAAAGTGAGTGAATTTGTTTTTATTGAGATTGCTAACATGTTGCATCAACTTTAGTATCGATTAATACGAGTTCATATAGGTTCTTTAATTGTATAGTTATGAATCGTACGTTATTCGCTAAATTGTAACATAAAACTTAATTAAGTAAGTTATAATTACTTAAAGGGTTTTAATTTGAGGCAAGTGGCCAATGGCCATACATTTCAACACACAACAAAACACATGACGAACAGATGTACGATTTAAATTGGCGTCTTAGGGTTTTGTCATGCTAAGATGACGTCATTGATAAGCGCGGTGAGTGAAAGTCGTAGAAAGATTGGCGGAGTATGGAAACAATTTAGTTAGCATGTATTAACATTTTGAGTCAACCTATTTATTTTAGCTCAATTACATCGAAAGCCTTATGTATATTGAAACGTTTTCGAGTCCGTTTCCTGGGTATAACCTGTTTTTGGTGGCTTTGGGAAGAATGCTCCCACATGAATCGAACCCGTGATCTTCCGGTCGCTATAAGCGGACACGACATCCACTAAGCCACGGCGACCTCTTAGCGTCTTAGCTTCTTGGCTTTTAAATCCAGATTACGAAATACATGATCTTGTAAGAATGGAAATAATATATTTTCAATCAGGGTTTTCTTGTCGAATGACCCACGGTCATAAGTATAGATGCGTTCACTCATTCTTCGCATATTTGCGATTTAATTCCTGTGCATCTATAATCCCTGACCGTGTGTAATCCGACTACAAACAATGATAGAAAAATGTTCTTATTTATTTATCGGCACGTTTGGTATATGTAATTAAACATGTATATGCATGTGATCATTGTTAAATATTGAAACAATACAACAGAATGTCACGTACTCTGGAGTATATGAAAGTGTGATAAAGTACTAAATTCCCATATTTCCATTTGCTGTATTTTAACCTTTATTGAGACTATGTTTTTATAAGATAAACTGTTTTAGACCAAACCAAGGCTTATATTGTGTGAATGTGAGTGTATTGCTAAAAAAATCAATACTAGTATTGACTTGGACAAGACGCTTAAGAAAAGTGTTGTTCTACAAAGTTTGCATGCATTAAACAGTACATTATTTCTCCCTCTTGGATAAGTTTAATTTGTTCTTGGGGTATTTATTGTTTTAATACCATTAATGAACTCCAAAGATGTACACATCTTTTGTTCAGTATATACATACTTTTATGTTGATATGTTTTGTTAACCCCGTATGGAAGTAAATATTGAACCCTCGTTCATTTCACTCTTACGTTCGTTGTACACGATATGTTTGAAAAATACGTTATAATATTATTATGCAGTTGCTATAAATTAATTGTAATTGTTGTACTTTTTGCTATGTTTATATTGTTAGTTTTGCTCTCGAAATGTTTATCGGTAGACTTCACTCAACTCATCATTTTTTTTCCGTTTACATGAATGAAATCTTTTGTCTGTACACGTCCATGGCTATGGTATACTTGTTCATGAATGCAATCATTTAATAAACGGATCATTAATGNTGCACATTCTTATACCAATAACTAAATCATATTAAGGGAAAGATAGCAATAGAAAGGAGTCTGATGACTTTAACATATTGTCAATAGATTTAACTACGTTATGTAACGCAAACAAAAGTGTCTTTGCTGTTTAGAAATCTTTTTATAACTGTTAACCTTGTTCCGCTACAAAGTAAATGTTCAAAATATATGCATGGTTTTAGCTGAATAACTGAACCAGGTAAATTGTCGTCGCATATTAGCCTGTGCAGTCCGCACAGAAGTTATGTGAAACGATTCAAACAAAATATCTGGTAACATTTTGTGGACCTGTTTAATTTGAGTTCTTTACAAGACTATAGAGTTAGTCATTTCATTTAATTGAAGTTCCGTTATGCAACATGAAATTGTTATTGAGTCAAGTTACCGTATTATCGTTATTGACATGAAGTCGAATGAAAGCTACATAAAAGTCGCATCATATTTGAACATCGCTGTGGAAAAATGGGCTTAATACATAATGTAAAGTGTCGTCCCAGACTAGCCTGTTCGGTCCGCACACGTTAATCAGGGACAACAATTTCCGTCTAAACTAGAGTTTCGTTAAGAGACTCCCTTTAAAAGAAAAATACCATACAAGTGGAGATTGGCAGTCCTAACAGGCTAATCAGTGACGACACTTTTCGCCCATGCATTAAGCTCCGTTTTCCCATAGCAAGGCTCGTTTGTAGTTTGCTGTAATTTGGCGCATCTTTCAGTTGCTTTTTGTTGCGCTGTATGATATTGTTGTTTTACAAGTCATATTTTGTTAACATACTAGAGCACAAACATGAGCTCATTTCTCACAGTTTAATTGTGAAGATTATTTCCCCCAAAACAGGTCATGAGTTGAATAGACAAGACATGAACATCAAACATTAGATGCTATTGCAAACTTAACATATACTGTGGACAGACGGTGTTGAGTGAAGGATAAAATCTCACTTTTCACCTTCATGTGAAGAATGACAACCTAATTTTCACAGGCGTGATAAATAGGATTGTGTGAAAAAAAGTATTAGCCATGTGTTCCATTGCAGATCGGATTATAACATTTGATCCAAAACACCCAAACAGGCCGGGCATCATGATACACACCGGAAATGCCGCCGTAGCTTCTTCTAGCGGGGGTCACAATTATAACAACGACAACAACGCCTTCACATTAATGATGGAGGGTCTTGTTTTATTGCATGCGAGTGCAAGACTTTAAACACGATTAGTTTACATGTAAAATGATTAAGTAATAACATATCACTATAATAATTCAGTTCAAAAAGATTATTTGTTTCTAAAAGTGTGTTCTACAGTTGCTGAGAATTTATAAATCAAAACAAATTCAACTAGCAAGACATTACGTACTAATTTTATGACTGTTATGAGTTTGAATTATTACTAGTATATATGTGTCGTGTTCTGAGAAAACCGGGCATAATGCTTGTGCGTAAATTGTCATCCCAGATAAGCCTGTGCACATGCATTTTGCTCAGTTTTCTCAGAACGCGACATATTGGTATATGGCGCTGTTTGCCTAATTGAAGAGAAATATATTAGGCGTATATTTAGAATTTACTCTTTTGTTTATAATGTCCACAAGTTATAAGTTTCGGGTCACAAATCAGTTATTTCGTATGTATGTAAATATATAAAAAGCTTTCGTTACAAGAAATAAGATCTTTAATAATACTGTGTTTTTACCGCCTCGATAGAACTCGAGTGTTGTTCAATTGATAGTGTTTATTCGTATTGTTAAATGACTATTTTATTTCATATAATGGTATGTTGTTATACCTATTGACATCGCAGTTTTTTTTATATATCAGGTAGTTATATTTATAATTAAGTACATTATCTTGAAATATAAACCTGTAAGTTGAGACAGTGTAACTCATTTTTGACCATCGAATATTCAAGAGACCAATATCACTTCTATTATATATTGAATGCTATTTCGCATGTGTATACTGTATAATGTTATAATTCCGGGAATCTGTGATAAATAAATGAGAAAATGGTCACTTTGTCGATCAATTGTATATATGTTCTTGGCCAAAGGCAGAATGCCGGATTGCCAATAAACTTTGAAACTGTAAAACAGTCTCTTTCAGTGGATTGAATTACCGACAGCAATCTTTGAGTCGTTTAAATCGGGGTATCACGACCAAGAGATTCACCACACAAACTCTAATTGAGGAGTTAAGAAAAAATGGTTCGAATTTTGAGCTGATCTGATAAAGACACGAACAGAAAAGGGACGGCTGACAAATAACGCATTAATGATCCGTTTATTAAATGATTGCATTCATGAACAAGTATACCATAGCCATGGACGTGTACAGACAAAAGATTTCATGCATGTAAACGGAAAAAAATGATGAGTTGAGTGAAGTCTACCGATAAACATTTTGAGAGCAAAACTAACAATATAAACATAGCAAAAAGTACAACAATTACAATAAATTTATAGCAACTACATAATAATATTATAACGTATTTTTCAAACATATCGTGTACAACGAACGTAAGAGTGAAATGAATGAGGGTTCAATATTTACTTCCATACGGGGTTAACAAAATATATCAACATAAAAGTATGTATAATGAACAAAAGATGTGTACATCTTTGGAGTTCATTAATGGTATTAAAACAATAAATACCCCAAGAACAAATTAAACTTATCCAAGAGGGAGAAATAATGTACTGTTTAATGCATGCAAACTTTGTAGAACAACACTTTTCTTGAGCGTCTTGTCCAAGTCAATACTAGTATTTTTTTAGCAATACACTCACTTTCAGTCATTCATACAATATAAGCCTTGGTTTGGCCTAAAACAATTTATCTTATAAAACATAGTCTCAATAAATGTTAAAATACAGCAAATGGCAATATGGGAATTTTGTACTTTATCACACTTTCATATACTCCAGAGTACGTGACATTCTGTTGTATTGTTTCAATATTTAACAATGATCACATGAATATACATGTTTAATTACATATACCAAACGTGCCGATAAATAAATAAGAACATTTTTCTATCATTGTTTGTAGTCGGATTACACACGGTCAGGGGTTATAGATGCACAGGAATTAAATCGCAAATATGCGAAGAATGAGTGAACGCATCATTCTATACTTATGACCGTGGGTCATTCGAAAAGAAAACCCTGATTGAAAATATATTATTTGCATTCTAACAAGATCATGTTTTTCGTAATCTGGATTTAAAGGCCAAGAAGCTAAGACGCTTAGAGGTCGCCGTGGCTTAGTGGATGTGGTGTCCGCTTATATCGACCGGAAGATCACTGGTTGGATTCATGTGGGAGCATTCTTCCCAAAGCCACCAAAAACAGGTTATACCCAGGAAACGGACTCACAAACGTTTCAATATACATAAGGCTTTCGATGTAATTGAGCTAAAATAAATAGGTTGACTCAAAATGTTAATAAATGCTAACTAAATTGTTTCCATACTCCGCCAATCTTTCTACGACTTTCACTCACCGCGCTTATCAATGACGTCATCTTAGCATGACAAAACCCTAAGACGCCAATTTAAATCGTACATGAGTTCGTCATGTGTTTTGTCGTGTGTTGAAATGTATGGCAATTGGCCACTTGCCTCAAATTAAAACCCTTTAAGTAACTATAACTTACTTTATTAAGTTTTATGTAACAATTTAGCGAATGACGTACGATTCATAACTATACAATTAAAGAACCTATATGAACTCGTATTAACCGATACTTAAGTTGATGCAACATGTTAGCAATCTCAATAAAAACATATTCACTCACTTTAACATTTTGTATCAATATTAGTTTAGATTTTATTACAGTAAGTTATGCTTTTTGTTACATTAGGTTGATTAAAAACGGTAAGTGTGTAGCGATTCGATAAGGCGCGTTTAAGCACGTGTATTTCACTGTTTAATTTCATGGAATTCTTTGGTACTATTTACAAAACATTAAACACCGCCCATATTTATTGTAGAATAACATTCATTTTCAACAGAAAATAAGCGGCTTGTTGTGTTAGAATATACGATAGCCAACGAACGTACTATTGTCAGATTTTCTAGCTAAATACCTAAAAATACATATCTGGGAAAAAAGTTCAAGGTTTATACAAAATAGTTAGATATAATACCCCCAAACATAGATAAAAAATTATTATTTGTCTTATATACCAAAAGATTCACATGTTTGATATGTATCTTTGTAGCATATGACTATTACAAATAAAGCAAACTCGTCCAATGACTCGTCTTATTGGCAATTAACAATTCCACACTCGATACGTTGATAAGGGGTATTCAAACAATAAATCAATTTAACACTAAATGTGCATTGGCATTAACATAATATTTATGCATCATATTGTAAAACTGACAAAATTAAACAAAAACGCTTAAGATTCAGATATATACACTTGCAATTGAAATGTCAGTTAAACTGTCGGCAAATCGATCAAAATGGCGCATTGAACAATGTAAAACATCTTTCGCCGAAAAACATATTTGAAATGTTAAACATTTATATAAATATGATACAACAATGCAAACTAAATGTTTCCTTACAGTGCTTCTTTGGCAAACTTACAATAAAGCTATAACAGTATTGTGTGTGTTCGGTCAATAGAAGCTGTGCATGCGTCACGTTAGAACAGCATTTTGTAATTGATCACTTCTAACATTGCACATTATTTACAGGCCAGTAAAACAATTTTTAATATATACACAAACAACACAGTTAACACATAATAAGATAATACATATACGTTTTTTATACATTTAAATAAGTCCTTATATTTTAAACGAAGCGTTCAATCTTCATCCATTTATGCATCATTTCAATTTTAACGCGTAACCTATACATCACTAGAAGTACAGTTTTGTCACAGTAATAAATTGTTTGGGAATATCAAGTATTATCATGTATTGCGTATACATAATATACCAATCAAAACCGTTTCTACATACTTGAATTTGTTCTCATGATGGCATTAATCTGAGCAAATGGTATTTTACAGTATTCAGAACCGTTTCTACTCACCTGAATTGATCCTTATGTTTGCATTAATCGACTTACAAGAGTTACGTTGTAACTAAATGTGAAATAAATATAATTGCATACAGGTAATTAAAAATTTGTACGTACAACAATATTTTTGTATGAATGCATTAACATTCTATGAGCAAATTATTAATTATATGTACAAAGTATTTACATTCTATAAGCATCTTATTCATTATCTTTACAATTTATTTACATTCTATTAGCACACTTAGGCTATTCCTTATCTGTGCTATGTATTTACATTATATGAGCATGTTATTCATTATCTGTACAAGGAACTTACATTCTATTAGCATGTTATTCATTATCTCTACAAGGTATTTACATTTTATGAGCATGCTATTCATTATATGTACAAGATATTTAATTTCTATCAGCATGTTATTCAATATATGTACATTGTATTTACATTTTATGAGCATGTCATTCATTATATACCACTGTTCACGTGCATACTTATGCGTATTGCGTTGCGGGATCTCTTCAATTTGAAATATTAGTAAAACTTCATTTCATTGAGTTGCATGAAGATCATACCAAATATTTTAACGTGAAAATCTCATTGAATAAGCTATTGACACTTTGGTTATGCTAAATGACTAACACCATGAAAAATTTTGTGCTATTGACATAGTTACATTTACAAATAAGAATTATTTTGGGAATAGTAAAAAACATAAATGTGTTTAAAAAAAACCACACATTTAAAATCGCAATCCGTGTCCTTGTAAAACAACGATTCATTAGCGAAGTCAAAAAAAACCTTTAAGTAACATTTATTTAAATGTCTTAAGTTAAAAGTTGTATGCACACACGTTTGTCGAATGGTTTAAGCAGTAACTGTGTCGAGCAACATTACGAATTAAAATTAACACTTTGTACATTACGTTAATAATGACGGCACAAAAAATCNCACCGCCCATACTTATTGTAGAATAACATTAGACACCGCCCATACGTATTGTAGAATAACATAAGACACCGCCCATACTTATTGTAGAATAACATTAGACATCGGCCATACGTTTTGTAGAATAACATTAGACATCGCCCATACGTATTGTAGAATAACATTAGACACCACCCATACTTATTGAAGAATAACATTAGACACCGCCCATACTTATTGTAGAATATCATTCATTGTCTACAGAAAACAAGCGGCACGTCTTGTTAGAATATAGGATAGCCGTTCAATATCGATTTTTATTTCACAATGTGAGATTTATAAATCTATATGTTCTTATGTTCTCATAAACATAGAGAATATTATATGAGTTTTGGATAAAGATCAAGTTTATCATGCAAGGCTTAGAATCATGTTAGCGAGAGGCTTGCCGAGTGCTACCGTGATTCGTGCCGAGCATGATAAACTTGATCTTTATCCAAAACTCACATAATATTCTATTTATCCTATAAGTTCTTCCATTTTTTCCATACATAATTATCAAATATCGATTTTTTAGCTGATTTTGTTCTTCCGTAGCTGACAAAAACAGATTCTCCAATTTTGGAAAAAAACCACACATGATCTAAAAATAGCGATCGTATGAAGCTCAAGTTTATACGATCTTTGTTATCCTATCGTTTTTCATCTGATAATAGGATACAAGTAAATACTTGAAAATACACATTTCGGATTTAGTATTTGTTCAAGGTTTTTACTTAATTATTGGATAGTTACCCCTTAAACAAAGGTAAAATTATATTATTTTTTTTTACAAACCAAAACATTCAAATGTTCGTTTTTTATCTTTGTAGTATATGACTTTTGAAAATAAAGCAAACTCGTCCAATGACTCGTCTAATTTCCAATTAACAATTCCACATTAAATACATTGATAAGGTTAATTCAAAAAGAAATTAATCCAACAATAAATTGTTATTGACATTAAAATAATACTTCATCTNAGACTTTCAACAAATTGGGCACTCTGATAACCGAGTTTTATCTTCTATCTGAAATGCATTTATGGCTATTCTTACCAAACATTTTGAAGTACGAATCAATTTACATAGTCAAGCGCAACACATTGGGAATCGATGCATCACTAAATTACAAACACGTGTGAAATATAATCAATGGCGTTGTTCGTTTTCAAAATTCACATTAATATTAATTTATACTATTAATATTATAATTGCAATCTTCAAAAAAAAGTAAAATGCTAATTTCTGAAGAAATATATTTTAAGTGACGACCGGAAATAATTGTCTGCATAATGAAGTTGTAATTTAATTGAAACGTGAGATTCAGAGAGATGAAAATACAACGGATCATGGTGATCAACACAATCGTGTATAATTTTATAAATAGCAGGGCTCTAGATAACGGTAGTGAAGGGGTCATCGAGACGATACTAATGCGTAGTCACGAAATGAAAAAAGGGAATGGCAAAATCCCATGCTAATCTGGGACGACAATTTACGCACATGCATTAAACCCCTTTTTCAAAGAGCGCGACTCATATGTTTTCACGATGCTATGATTACCACTTGTATGAACAACTGGCTGAATGTACATTTGAGATAAGCTACTGAAATCTTATATGAGTTTGAATATGTTTGATTATGCGCGTATCTACTTATTATAAAAGACGAGATACTTTTGTCGACATTAAAAAAGCTGCCTGACTAATGAGTTTTCTATGTTTAATATAAATGAGCCGCGCTCTGTGAAAATGGGGTTGCATGCATGCTCGTAAATTTGCGTCGCAGATTAACCTGTGCAGTCCGCACAGGCTTTCCACTTCTATGGTATTTCCAAGTATTTATATTTTGTTGAAATATGTACTGATCATCCAATGTATGCTTATTATCGATGGCATTTTATTTAAAAAATAATAATATAATCCACCGTTTTTCCGGGATTTTTTTTCTTCGCAATACGAAGTGCTTAACAATTAATCGACCAAACAATGTCCCGTATCTGAAAACCAAATGAACAGAACATAAATGCAAAAAGGCTGAAGAACTCACCTNGGATTATAACATTTGATCCAAAACACCCAAACAGGCCGGGCATCATGATACACACCGAAAATGCCGCCTTAGCTTCTTCTAGCGGTGGTCACAATTATAACAACGGCAAGAACAACAACGCCTTAACATTAATGATGGAGGGTCTTGTTTTATTGCATGCGAGTTCAAGACTTTAAACACGATTAGTTTACATGTAAAATGATTAAGTAATAACATATCACTTCAATAATTCAGTTCAAACAGATTATTTGTTTCTAAAAGTGTGTTCTACAGTTGCTGAGAAGTTATAAATCAAAACAAATACAACTAGCAAGACATTACGTACTAATTGTATGACTGTTATGAATTTGAATTAGTACTAGTATATATGTGTCGTGTTCTGAGAAAACTGGGCATAATGCTTGTGCGTAAATTGTCATCCCAGATAAGCCTGTGCAGTCCGCACAGGCTAATCAGTGACGACAATTTCCGCTTTTATGGATTTTTTTGTTTAAATGATGTCTCTTCTTAGCGAAAATCCAGGTTAGGCGGAAAGTGTCGTCCCGGATAAGCATGGGCGGACTGCACAGGCTAATCAGGGACGACACTTTACGCACATGCATTTTGCCCAGTTTTCTCAGAACGCGACATATATGTATATGGCGCTGTTAGCCTGATTGAAGAGAAATATGTTAGGCGTATATTTCGAATTTACTCTTTTGTTTATAATGTCCACAAGTTATAAGTTTCGGGTCACAAATCAGTTATTTCGTATGTATGTAAATATATAAAAAGCTTTCGTTACAAGAAATAAGATCGTTAATAATACTGTGTTTTTACCGCCTCGATAGAACTCGAGTGTTGTTCAATTGATAGTGTTTATTCGTATTGTTAAATGACTATTTTATTTCATATAATGGTATGTTGTTATACCTATTGACATCGCAGTTTTTTTATATATCAGGTAGTTATATTTATAATTAAGTACATTATTTTGAAATATAAACCTGTAAGTTGAGACAGTGTAACTCATTTTTTACCATCGGATATTCAAGAGACCAATATCACTTCTATTATATATTAAATGCTATTTCGCATGTGTATACTGTATAATGTAATAATTCCGGGAATCGGTGATAAATAAATGAGAAAATGGTCACTTTGTCGATCTATTGTATATATGTTCTTGGCCAAAGACAGAATACCAGATTGCCAATACACTTTGAAACTGTAAAACAGTCTCTTTCAGTGGATTGAATTACCGACAGCAATCTTTGAGTCGTTTAAATCGGGGTATCACGACCAAGAGATTCACCACACAAACTCTAATTGAGGAGTTAAGAAAAATGGTTCGAATTTCGCGCTGATCTGATAAAGACACGAACAGAAAAGGGACGGCTGACAAATAACGCATTAATGATCCGTTTATTAAATGATTGCATTCATGAACAAGTATACCATAGCCATGGACGTGTACAGACAAAAGATTTCATGCATGTAAACGGAAAAAAATGATGAGTTGAGTGAAGTCTACCGATAAACATTTTGAGAGCAAAACTAACAATATAAACATAGCAAAAAGTACAACAATTACAATAAATTTATAGCAACTACATAATAATATTATAACGTATTTTTCAAACATATCGTGTACAACGAACGTAAGAGTGAAATGAATGAGGGTTCAATATTTACTTCCATACGGGGTTAACAAAATATATCAACATAAAAGTATGTATAATGAACAAAAGATGTGTACATCTTTGGAGTTCATTAATGGTATTAAAACAATAAATACCCCAAGAACAAATTAAACTTATCCAAGAGGGAGAAATAATGTACTGTTTAATGCATGCAAACTTTGTAGAACAACACTTTTCTTGAGCGTCTTGTCCAAGTCAATACTAGTATTTTTTTAGCAATACACTCACTTTCAGTCATTCATACAATATAAGCCTTGGTTTGGCCTAAAACAATTTATCTTATAAAACATAGTCTCAATAAATGTTAAAATACAGCAAATGGCAATATGGGAATTTTGTACTTTATCACACTTTCATATACTCCAGAGTACGTGACATTCTGTTGTATTGTTTCAATATTTAACAATGATCACATGAATATACATGTTTAATTACATATACCAAACGTGCCGATAAATAAATAAGAACATTTTTCTATCATTGTTTGTAGTCGGATTACACACGGTCAGGGGTTATAGATGCACAGGAATTAAATCGCAAATATGCGAAGAATGAGTGAACGCATCATTCTATACTTATGACCGTGGGTCATTCGAAAAGAAAACCCTGATTGAAAATATATTATTTGCATTCTAACAAGATCATGTTTTTCGTAATCTGGATTTAAAGGCCAAGAAGCTAAGACGCTTAGAGGTCGCCGTGGCTTAGTGGATGTGGTGTCCGCTTATATCGACCGGAAGATCACTGGTTGGATTCATGTGGGAGCATTCTTCCCAAAGCCACCAAAAACAGGTTATACCCAGGAAACGGACTCACAAACGTTTCAATATACATAAGGCTTTCGATGTAATTGAGCTAAAATAAATAGGTTGACTCAAAATGTTAATAAATGCTAACTAAATTGTTTCCATACTCCGCCAATCTTTCTACGACTTTCACTCACCGCGCTTATCAATGACGTCATCTTAGCATGACAAAACCCTAAGACGCCAATTTAAATCGTACATGAGTTCGTCATGTGTTTTGTCGTGTGTTGAAATGTATGGCAATTGGCCACTTGCCTCAAATTAAAACCCTTTAAGTAACTATAACTTACTTTATTAAGTTTTATGTAACAATTTAGCGAATGACGTACGATTCATAACTATACAATTAAAGAACCTATATGAACTCGTATTAACCGATACTTAAGTTGATGCAACATGTTAGCAATCTCAATAAAAACATATTCACTCACTTTAACATTTTGTATCAATATTAGTTTAGATTTTATTACAGTAAGTTATGCTTTTTGTTACATTAGGTTGATTAAAAACGGTAAGTGTGTAGCGATTCGATAAGGCGCGTTTAAGCACGTGTATTTCACTGTTTAATTTCATGGAATTCTTTGGTACTATTTACAAAACATTAAACACCGCCCATATTTATTGTAGAATAACATTCATTTTCAACAGAAAATAAGCGGCTTGTTGTGTTAGAATATACGATAGCCAACGAACGTACTATTGTCAGATTTTCTAGCTAAATACCTAAAAATACATATCTGGGAAAAAAGTTCAAGGTTTATACAAAATAGTTAGATATAATACCCCCAAACATAGATAAAAAATTATTATTTGTCTTATATACCAAAAGATTCACATGTTTGATATGTATCTTTGTAGCATATGACTATTACAAATAAAGCAAACTCGTCCAATGACTCGTCTTATTGGCAATTAACAATTCCACACTCGATACGTTGATAAGGGGTATTCAAACAATAAATCAATTTAACACTAAATGTGCATTGGCATTAACATAATATTTATGCATCATATTGTAAAACTGACAAAATTAAACAAAAACGCTTAAGATTCAGATATATACACTTGCAATTGAAATGTCAGTTAAACTGTCGGCAAATCGATCAAAATGGCGCATTGAACAATGTAAAACATCTTTCGCCGAAAAACATATTTGAAATGTTAAACATTTATATAAATATGATACAACAATGCAAACTAAATGTTTCCTTACAGTGCTTCTTTGGCAAACTTACAATAAAGCTATAACAGTATTGTGTGTGTTCGGTCAATAGAAGCTGTGCATGCGTCACGTTAGAACAGCATTTTGTAATTGATCACTTCTAACATTGCACATTATTTACAGGCCAGTAAAACAATTTTTAATATATACACAAACAACACAGTTAACACATAATAAGATAATACATATACGTTTTTTATACATTTAAATAAGTCCTTATATTTTAAACGAAGCGTTCAATCTTCATCCATTTATGCATCATTTCAATTTTAACGCGTAACCTATACATCACTAGAAGTACAGTTTTGTCACAGTAATAAATTGTTTGGGAATATCAAGTATTATCATGTATTGCGTATACATAATATACCAATCAAAACCGTTTCTACATACTTGAATTTGTTCTCATGATGGCATTAATCTGAGCAAATGGTATTTTACAGTATTCAGAACCGTTTCTACTCACCTGAATTGATCCTTATGTTTGCATTAATCGACTTACAAGAGTTACGTTGTAACTAAATGTGAAATAAATATAATTGCATACAGGTAATTAAAAATTTGTACGTACAACAATATTTTTGTATGAATGCATTAACATTCTATGAGCAAATTATTAATTATATGTACAAAGTATTTACATTCTATAAGCATCTTATTCATTATCTTTACAATTTATTTACATTCTATTAGCACACTTAGGCTATTCCTTATCTGTGCTATGTATTTACATTATATGAGCATGTTATTCATTATCTGTACAAGGAACTTACATTCTATTAGCATGTTATTCATTATCTCTACAAGGTATTTACATTTTATGAGCATGCTATTCATTATATGTACAAGATATTTAATTTCTATCAGCATGTTATTCAATATATGTACATTGTATTTACATTTTATGAGCATGTCATTCATTATATACCACTGTTCACGTGCATACTTATGCGTATTGCGTTGCGGGATCTCTTCAATTTGAAATATTAGTAAAACTTCATTTCATTGAGTTGCATGAAGATCATACCAAATATTTTAACGTGAAAATCTCATTGAATAAGCTATTGACACTTTGGTTATGCTAAATGACTAACACCATGAAAAATTTTGTGCTATTGACATAGTTACATTTACAAATAAGAATTATTTTGGGAATAGTAAAAAACATAAATGTGTTTAAAAAAAACCACACATTTAAAATCGCAATCCGTGTCCTTGTAAAACAACGATTCATTAGCGAAGTCAAAAAAAACCTTTAAGTAACATTTATTTAAATGTCTTAAGTTAAAAGTTGTATGCACACACGTTTGTCGAATGGTTTAAGCAGTAACTGTGTCGAGCAACATTACGAATTAAAATTAACACTTTGTACATTACGTTAATAATGACGGCACAAAAAATCAAGCGTCAAACAAATCTCAAGAAAACTAAAATTACAATTAATAATGTCAATGTACGGTATATCAATAGTGAGTATTATCACTTAATACAGTCCTAGGAACACACCATCTAAACATGGAATACCTGTTCCTTAAACGTTCAATAGCATGTAAAGCAGGGCCGGTTTTCTTCTTCATCGCCGGGATGCCGCGTAAGCATACAAGCTAGAGCATAACGGGCAGTGCAGCGAAACGTGCAGTGAGCCTTATCCTCGGTACTACGTCCTCAACAACGGTCATGGGTACATCTTATTGATTAGTCTCATGAGATCACAGTGGAGCACCTGTTCAAATTATAACGAAAACACAATCACATAGGTGATGCTTCGTTTGTAAAGTACTTAACTGTTTTCATTTGCAAATGAACAAATATATCATAAGGATTAATTATTCATTTTAAACGTTGAACGAAAACTGTAAGTTTACCAAAAGGAACACATTTTGTTGTAAATATTTACTTTATTGTTTTGTCTTTAGGCCGGTAACATATAATATTTTTTTGCATTTGTATTTACATGTTCATTTTGAATTCGATACAAATTCGGTGTATTTAAACATTATTGCGGGAACTTTACCATACTGACGACAATTACTGACACCGTTTCACAAGTTTTAGTCCAACATCATTGTCTTCACTTACAATCTAATTGCAAAGTTGTCGTTCCTGCTCTTGTGATTCTTATAAACTGCGGACTCAATGACATATATTTCTGCAGCTACAAAGAAAACGTTCGAAAAGCATATAACTGTTATTAGAACGTAATACATAAATAGCATATTTTTAAACGTTATCATACATGTTCATAAATAGCTTAAAACCTAATACTAATTATGTGTAGATTACGCAATGTTAATGAAATGTATAGCCATTTACTCGAATTGAATCAGTTCGCTAATTACAATAAAATACTGTTTTGATTAAAATTGAGCATTTCGTTTGAATGGGATAATNACACTTGTTATGGATTGCACTCATGAGATCTCGACGGAGCACCTTTTCAAAAGAAAAAATAAGACTAAATCAAATAGGCAATTTTTCGTGTGAATAGTACTAAAGTTTTCATTTGCGATTGAATAAATATATCATACATAGTTATTATTCATTTTGTACGTTGATCGCGAGTGAACAAAAACTGTAAGTCTACAGGAACAAACACATTTGTTTTACATGTTTACTTTATTTATGTTTTCTTTACGCCCGCTACATATTATATTTTACATTTGTATAAACATTTTTAATTCGATACAAATTGGGTGTATTTGAAAATTATTGCAGAAACTGTATCAACATTACATCAAATACTGACGCAGTTTCACACACATGACAGTGTCATTGACTTCACTTACAATCAAACTACAGAGTTGTCGTTCCTGCTCTTTTGATTCTTATAAAAAGCGGGCTCAATGACAGATATTTCTGCAGCTAAAAAGAAAACGCAAATAAAGTATATTAATTTTGTTCGAACTTAAAACATAAATAACATTTTTTGAAACTTTATCATACATGTTCATAAATAATTTAACACCTAATACTATCTCTGAATAGATTATGCAATGTTAATGATATGTATGGCCATTTACTCGAATTTAATCAGTTCGCTGATTTAAATAACATGTCGTATTGATTAAAACTGAGAACTTCGTTCGAACGGGACAATCATGTGACTTAACTTTAAAAGCCAGCAGTAAGAGTTTGGACATCTTTCTGCTAATTGAATACATGTTGTATTTGTCACTTTATTGCATTCAGACCATAGTTTATAACTTAAATTTCGAACAATTATGCATTATTCTTTAAACGAAATCATTTTTACATGTTATTTCAATATGTTAAACCATAGTTTTTTATTCTGTAGCAGTTACGAATTCATTTAAAGTCTAGTATTTTCTTAATTATACGAATCATTCAACGCGTATCTGGATTTATTGGTAACAAAAAAAATGTTACATAATAAAAATATAAATGCATTATGGTTATTTTATTAAAACAAGACTGTAAGCATTGAATGAGACTTAAATGTTTTTTTCCAGCCTGTTGCTTCAGTTATCCAAAATTGGCTGCATTTACATAGTTTCGATTAAATACAAAAGTACAAAAAATGCGACCAGCGAGAATAAAAGTGGAAATGTAAACGAGAACTAAATCGAAAAAGTGAATATTATGATGTTGTGTTAATCAATATTTAAACAGCCTAAGAAGTGAATAATTGATAACAAATAACTGAGGTTTTCCTGTAACAAAAAGGTTATTTAACNCAATGATGACCATTTTGTGCGCTACTGACGGTATAACCCCCGATGACAACCACGGCTTTCGCTGCTAATAGTTTCATTTACGATGACGACCATTGTTTGCGCTGCTGACGGTATAACCCGCGATTACGACTATGGTGAGCGCTGCTGACGGTAAAACCCGTGAATACGACCATTGTGTGCGCTGCTGACGGCATAACCCGCGATGATGACCATTCTCTGAGCTGCTGACGGTATATTCCGCAATGACGACCACGGTGTGCGCTGTTGACGGTATAACCCGCGATGACGACCGTTGTTTGCTCTGCTGTCGGTTAAATCCACGATGATGACCATTGTTTGAGCTGCTGAAAGTATAACACGCGATGACGACCATGGTGTGCGCTGCTGGCGGTATAACAAGCGAAGACAACCATTATTTGAGCTGCTGACGGTATAACCCCTGATGATGACCACTGTTTGAGCTGCTAAAAGTATAATGATGATGAGCATTGTGTGCACTGCTGACGGTATATTNACCATGGTGTGCGCTGCTGACGGTATAACCCGCGATGACGACCATTGTTTGCGCTGCTGACGGTATACCCCGCGATGACGACCACTACTTGCCCTGTTGATTTGGTAGTCCGTGATGACGACCATGGTGTGCTCTGCTGAATTGATAACCCGCGATGATGAACAGTGTTTGCGCTTCTTACTGTTAAACCCGCGATGGCGACCGTAGTTTGCGCTGCTTATTTATTAGTCCTCGAACATAACCAGGGTTTGCATTGCTGACTTGGTAATCCGACAATACTATGCGCTGCTGACTTGGTAACCCGCAATGAAGTTCCTAACTTTCGTTAATGACATAAACCCGTGATGAGCATCATTAACTTCGCAGCTGATTTTGTAACCCAAAACGTACCCATAGTGTTTTCCCTGCTGACTTGGAAATCCGCAATTACGACTATTATTTGCACTACTCACTAGGTAACTAGGGTGTGAAGATCATTGTTTGCGCTGCTGACAAGGGCCACGGTTTTAGCACCTAACTTGTTTACCCGCGAGATAAACATGGCTTGTACTGCCGACTTGGTAACCCGCGTTATCGACGGGCTTTGTGCTGCCGACTTGGTTACCCGCGTTATCGACGGGCTTTGT
>VMBQ01008120.1:0-16435 GCA_007657795.1 Dreissena rostriformis
ATTATAACAACTGTCACTCAAACGTATCATTTCAATTAATATGATAAATAGAAAAATGCAATAACAAATGGCGAAATGGAAAATGAATTGCATTATATACAATGTCATAAAGCAAAATGCAATTAAAAATAGCAACATGGAAATAAATTGCATAAAATAAAATGCCATAAAGCATAATGCGAGAACTGGCGGATAAACCCTTCCATAATTTTCTGCCTTTAGTTTCAATTATGGGTAGACTTTCATAAATGTGAACTAAATTTGGATCTATTTTACATGACTTCATGTTGACAGCTTTGCAAACATCTCCGACAATGCACGCGTGTAAATGTTTGTCTCTTTTCGTTCTTTTTGGTAATGATATATGCAAAATGTAAACATTTATTTTCAAAACCCAATCCGCGCCTCCTTCTTATGTGTATTTGCATAGATAACACGCATTTTTCATCTGATGAAGCCCCAAGCCTTAAAGGAATATATTCAGCCAGATTTCAGCAAATTATAACATTTAAAACTAGGGCGTACTTTCCATTAGAGAGTAAAACGAATATTGAGAGAAATCGTCAAGATCATACCCGTAGCCAGGGGGTGCGTTGGGTGCGTTCGCACCCAATCTTTTTTGACAAGTAATAACAAATTGTACTATAAGTTGCACCCAACTTTATTTGACGCAAAAACGGTTATTTATTTTTCCAGGAATTCAGTGAGTTTTCGTATTTAAGCGTTAAAATAATGTATTCAATATGCAACCGACAGGTCACCATATAAATCATATCTCGATTAAGTCATTTCCAAGACAGCGCATGATTTTTATTTACATTTTTAACCGTAGAATTGTTGAAATCAACAGAAGTTTTGACAGATAAATTTGAGAAGATCTAAGAAGCCGGTCCGCGCAAAATGGAATTTGAATCTTTGTTATACATGGATATTCGTTTTCTGTATAATGAAAAATTATTAAGCCGGCACCCTTATCCGTATAAAATCGATACTTATTTATGGATATTTGATACTGAATGATTGTTTTGTAACTTTTGTCATCGTTATTAATGTCTGTATAAAAGCTATAACTTTAATAGATATCATAACAAAATGATGAAGCCTACTTATTGTGGGTTGAAATCCAAGTCCAATAACCTTTTTCGACAATAATCTAAATGGCTTAAAAAACAATTTGATTTACTTGAATAAATAATCGTATGAAAATGAAATACTTTTAAGATTACTATGAACGAAATGTTATGTCAGCTTCCGAAAATGACTGAAATCAAAGGACACCCTTCGACTATTGCCGAAGACTAATGAGTCACTGGTTAATAACTTTGCGTTATACCACGATGTATAACAATTACACATTGTGCACAGCATTTCCGACAGAATGCGTTGTCTTTTTGTTATATCCCCGTACAACCACTTTCGGATCCCTTAAAGGGATTTCCAGCAATAAAAATATCAGCTATAGTCAAGACAGGATAATTTTTTTTGTTGAATGACAAGAAAACAAATCATTTCTATAAAGCAATGTAGCTTTTTTTGTCGTTTACAAACACTTTATGGCGTCTGTTCTGCTCAACATACATAACTTTCCACAATGTTTTAATTATGTCAAACTTTACACTAGGCATGTCCTATTCTTAAACAGTTGTTATAATGAATTTAAAACGTTATAACATATGATCAGGTGGACGTCAACGTTAAATGTTCATCAACTGTGACGGATCTTGAGCATATAATGGGCAAATAAGTACATCTTTTTTCTTCAACGTCCTGGTATACATTGTTAAGGGCTTTGAGACCATAGGGCCAGTAGTTTGTGGTTATAGGGTCTTAATGAAGCCTTAAGTGTTATATGTTTCTGAAATTCGTTTAGAAAAAAGATAACTAATTTGTTAAAATAGTTAAAAAATAATAATTAAAGTAACCAGTTGTACCATTTTGATTTCTTTTTAGTATTGATGCAGATTAGAGAAGACCCAGTTTTGTTTGTCAGTGTTTGTTGTACAATACAATATAAGCACGTTTAGAGTAATGCTATGCCTCTTGTACTATCCATAGTAGCAGACAAACAATTGTTTTGACAAAAAATTCAAATATTTCCATTTAATTTGCTCGCTTTATGAATGGTAGAATGTTGGAATGGTAAAACACACCAATTTTATCTTAGAATCCGAGATTCCAATAAATAATGATAGTTCATACCGTTCTTATTGTTGATTTAACATTCTATATATGTGTTGTTGCATATGTAAACAAAGTGTGTGCGGGCATACTAGTGTCGGGTTAAACACCGTATAAAATGATGTATCATTATCGAAATTTTCTAGGGGGAAACCTTCAAAGCCCCCGATTGCAGGAGGGGGACATCCCCCTCCCGCACACCCCCTTCGCCGGCAAAAATTCGCACCCCCCTTTTAAAAACCCTGGCTACGGGCCTGAAGATTGCATTTAAATTATATAGCGTTGGTCTTTTATCGCTATACTCATTAAATGACGTCATAGTATGTGTTTTACTTTACAAGTCACACGTCATGGATAAAAGTTATTTATCGTATTGAATATTAAGAACGACGCACAGTTTGTTTGCAAGTCGCGTAACCCACTAAAGGTAGATTATTAACTAACGGCTCGCGCATACATGTCGTGAATCTCTCTCACTCTGCTTCTCTCCTCTGTGTCTGTCTCTGTCAGTGTCTGTCTGTCTGTCCGTACATACCAGAGCTACAATAGGGAGTTCTTTATGTCCGGTTTTCTGTACACTTGACACAATGAGGTTCATTCCATAAATAATCGCTCTTACGGGTTAAAATATTTTTACCTGTATGAATCAATTGCTTTACATTAACAATGATTTTCAAACAATAAAAAAGATACCAAATAAGCTGGAAATGAACTTAGCTTCAGAACGGATATAATTATAAAACCTCAAAGTTCAATGAAAATGATCTACAATGCATCACAGTGGGCATAAATCAGCTGTAATAGTGAGCTTTTAAGTTTATAAATGAACTGCACTCATGTCATATCTCGACATCTTTGTACAGCACCATGTCATATCATTTTTTCATCAACATGTTGAATATAAAGTCGAATTTTTCCACCAATACGAATTTTTTTAAGAAACCCTGGCGGATATGTTACTCGAGGACATTGGTTAATATAATTGTCGGTGCAAAAACTTTTTCACTGGCATACCTTTAAAGAAATTTGTAAATAAAGTGCTAAATATGGGACAAATCCCTGCATCGTCGACTTTAAATAGCCATATTTCAATAAATCCTGAATATTAATAAACAGGATTTTTCTAACATACATGTAAATACCTCCTTTGCATACACCAAAATATATTTTAACTCAAAAATGCCTTTAAACAATTATAGAACTGGATTTACTTACCCTACCGAAATTCATCGAAATCTATCGGCAACTTCTCCTAGCACATCCAACTTTTCACAGCATATCGGGCTTCCGGGGGTGTGTAATCTCTCTTACATTTTCTGAAATAGTCGCTGGTAACCCGGATGTCACTGGTATCCCGGATGTCACTGGTTTCCCGGATGTCGTTGGTATCCCGGCTGTCAGTGGTTTCCCGGATGTCGCTGGTATTACGGCTGTAACTGGAATCCCGGATGTCACTGGTTTCCCGGATGTCACTGGTTTCCCGGATGTCTCTCGTAACCCGGATGTCACTGGTGTCCCGGATGTCACTGGTATCCCGGATGTTTCTGGTAAACCGGATGCCACTGGTATCCCGGATGTCACTGGTATCCCGGATGTCACTGGCATCCCGGATGTTACTGGTGTCCCGGATGTCGCTGGTATCCCGGATGTCACTGGTTTCCAGGATGTCGCTGGCATCCCGGATGTCACTGGTATCCCGGATGTCACTGGTTTCTCGGATGTCGCTGGTATCCCGGATGTCACTGGTATCCCAGATGTCACTGATTTCCCGGATGTCACTGGTTTCCCGGATGTCGCTGGTATCCCGGATGTCACTGGTACCCCGGATGTCACGGGTATCCCTGATGTCGCTGGTATCCCGGTTGTCGCTGGTATCCCGGATGTCGCTGGTTTCCCGGATGTCACTGGTATCACGGATGTCGCTGGTATCCCGGAAGTCGCTGGTATTCCGGATGTCACTAGTTTCCCGGATGTCGCTGGAAACCCGGATGTCACTGGTATCCCGGATGTCACTGGTATCCCGGTTGTCACTGGTTTCCCGGATGTCACTGGTTTTCCGGATGTCGCTGGTAACCCGGATGTGGAAGGTGCAATTGCAGTTGTCGCCAAGGCACGGCTAGAACCCGGCGTTATCGTACTGCTTATTGCAGTTGGCTTCGGATAGCAACCAAATCCGGAACCCATAGTTGTATCCTCTGTCACGTCACCTGTAAAAATTTTGCGATAGAAACCAAGTTTGCTGGTTTGGTTATGTTTAATGTGAATCTTTAAATAGCTTTATTACATATAATAAAAGAAATGAATATTACATAAAAAATTTAGTTTCTTCAGTTATACCATCTTTTTTTTGTCACACAAACCAAGGATGTTATGGTTTTGCAAGCGTTCTTTCGTGAATGATTGACTTTTTGTTCAAGAGATTATTTAACAGATCACAAATAAGCCATTCTGACCTTGATATAATAATATATATTGTGAATATGGTTATGATACACGTATCCCGCATGTGGGCGATACAGTGTTTAGCCGGTAATCGGATACCTGCAATTTTTGACGGTATATAACAAGTGAACCATTCAAAATTAATATCCGTTATCGTAATTATTCCTTAACCGGTTGGTTTTGTTTGTGATTAAAAGTCATGTTTTAATATATTACTAAAACTTAAAAAATAAAGTAATAACAATGACAACAGTTATTTATTAGGTATTGGCATTTTGGGGTGTCGTTGGATGTATGTTAGCGAGTTATTTTTGGAAAAATACTGACTGTTCGGAATTAAGTGTATTTAGCTGTTTACAGCAACGATGTGCCGGTATTCGCACGGAATTTTTGCATTTTAACTACCTTCGAGGGCTTGGTTTTACATTAGCACAGTTACTGAGTTGTTCAAAGTTTAAAACAATCATGATATAATTGTGGATACATTTTTTTTTTTTACTGGCATAAAGTTCTCAATGAAGATTAATGTTTTACGCTGATTTGGACAGTGTTTAAATCAAAGTTTATTATAACACCTTTTTGCAATAAACCGTCAATCATTAATCAAAGGGTAAACTTTGAAAACATCGACGACTGTAGATTCAGAAAAAAAACTAGAAATGGCGCGGCAGAGGCCGACGCGTATCCCCACGCCACTTGTTTGACCCAGGGAGCGCCCCGGGGTTGGTCATGGGGCCATGCCTAGTTGAGATTGACCGTA
Organism: Dreissena rostriformis; assembly: GCA_007657795.1. Classification (NCBI taxonomy): domain Eukaryota; kingdom Metazoa; phylum Mollusca; class Bivalvia; order Myida; family Dreissenidae; genus Dreissena; species Dreissena rostriformis. Next base: position 5,381 of record VMBQ01008120.1, read on the forward strand.
TTGTCCTAAGAGATGTTCAGTATCAATTTGAAGTAAATCGGTGCAGAAATGAAAAGGTCAATGTAAAATAACATTAAAAAATGAGAGAAAATCTCTGACCCGGCCCCACCCCTACCCCAATAACTTTTGACCCAGGGTCAGCTCAAAATTACAAATAGTGCACTGTCGCACATATGCTCATAGCTACCATGTGTGTAAGTTTCAAGGTTCTAGTGCTAATAGTGTAGGAGGATTAGTGGCCAGAACGGACGGACGGACGGACAGACGGCGGAGATAACCACAATATTCCCACGCCTTTCAAAAAGCGTGGGGATAAAAAGGCCTTCAATAGATCATATGATGATACGGACTACAGTTTAACCCATTGAATATTGAATTTTTGAAATGTTACTGTAAATTCAACAGATTTTTGACATCGCAATAAAGTGTGTTTTCTTTGCAGTACCCTCCAGCTCCTTCTCATCTATGCTTCAGTGCCGAAATAAGACGTTTGCTATAAAACTTTGATTGTGCAAACAGGTATTTCTGAATGCTATTATACAGGAGCATCGCTTTGCTTTGAAATATCCTAAGAACGATCTATTCTCTGTGGAAGTGAAACATTAATTCTGGAACATTGAAGGTTATTTAGTTATGGGCTCAGACGATATGGCTCAAGTTTCAATTGAATATGTGTTTCATTAGCAGATATAATGTATTTGCATACACACATTTCCAAGAATCGTCTACGTAAAAGGGGCCATTATTCTGTTTAATTGCCAGTCAGTGTTATGGGGTTTGTTTATTTGCCACCGCATTATATTTCAATTGAAAATTTGCAGATGTTCTGTACGTTTTGTGTACTGAAGGTAACCGGGAACTGAAGTCCATCTTGCACACTCATAAACCTGACTCGTCTAATGATGTAAGGGGCTTTACTCTGTAAAAAGACCCTTACCACTTTTTTAAATCGTGGTTCTAAAATATAGGGTTATATGGACTTGTTGCACACAAACGCTAACCCGCATTATAATACAAAATTACGAAATGTAAAAAAAGGAATTACTAGGCAAAGTGTGTAGGTCAGAGTTATGATCTTTGGTAAGTGACCTCACATAAAGTTCCGGGAGACGCTTGTAAATTAAAAGTAATACATGCAGTAGGAGCAGAGATATGGATTTGTTGCACAGAATATTGGGCTATTACCTAACGCTGCGCCGGCGAACGGGTGAGAAGTGTACAAGTAGCTCATCATATTCAATGAATAAAGAAGCTAAAATGACCCCTATCATGCGAAAATGGGTATTATGCCATCCAGCGTAGTTCCAAACCAGCCTGCGCATTCAGATCAGGAGCTACGCTGTCCGATATAAAGCCTCTCTCGATTCTTCGTAAATATTAGCTGAAAGGAAAGGTACTGATCAGAATGCGCGAATGTGCAGGTTGGTCTAGAGCTACGCTGTAAACATATGGCATAAAACCCATTTTTGCATGACGCGGGTCAAATGGTGTCAAATACAACTAATTATTGATATTTATATTTGTTCGTTTTGTATCGATATGCACGATGATGGTAATGACGAATAATGATAAGTGTTATATTAATGATGTTAATGGTGTTCCTTTTGTTGCTGTTGTTGAGGGGGAGCAGGATAACAATGACGGCTGAATCAAGGATGATGATTGATGATTGGTATCATCACCCCCTGTACGTCGATAATCCAAACTGAGTTGGATAATTCAAACCAAAGAAAAAAATGTCGGCCGAAACTGAAACTGAAACTGTAAGGTAGGTGATTATTTTATCATTTCTGCTAATGAAGTAACTATAAGGACGTGATTGTTCTACACATGTGATAATGAATGTCTTACACATACATGCGTTTTGAATATTGCAATGATTTAATAGTTTTCTAGTAAAAAACGATAAATTTGTCTTCGGAAAATGCTAATTTTCATGAAAAGCGACCTATGTGTTGAATTATTTACACGTTAAGTGACAAAAGAGCGAACGAAACTGTAACAGAAATATGCCAAATTATATCATGAATATCCTTTACAATTTTACTTTTAACACCTAGTGTGTTTCTGTGTTAAAATCATGTGTTTCCGGGACGGGTATAAAGTTTATGGATAAATCCAAACTGATATGAAAATTTATGTGGATAATAACCAAACTCAAAATGGATAATGCACAAACTGCGATGTATTGAACATGTTTTCCAAAGACAGGTTGGATATTATTCTTTGAAAATAACTATTTATAACCAAAAACTCACACGATGTGTATAATGGAATATAAAAAATACTTTCAACGAACATCAACATTCAGTTATTTTTATTAGTGAAATCAATTTCAACGGAACGTGCATATATATACAATTGAGATTAGAAGCAAAATAAGCATGCGAAATTTGCATTCAACGTAACAGGGATGCCATAACACGTGTTCCATGTTATTTTGGATAGCATGAAAAGCATAGAAATTTAAAAATGTCCCTTCTTTTTATTTAATCACTTGATTTAAAGGGAATCGAGTCGAAGCTGCAGGTTAAAGTGACACTTTCCCCGCTGATTCATGTATTGTCACCATATTAGAGGTTTCAAATATTATTTGAGGCATTACTGATCTGAATCATTATACATTATATCAGAAAGATTGCATCGAATGGTACACAAATATTTAAGGGGCATATCGACGGCTTGTATAGCATTTTACTTTCCGAAATATATTTACACATTGAAAAGATAATATTAAATGATTTCTCAATACACAGACATAGATATTAAAAATCTTCTGTAAATTATGCATTTTAATAATAATAAAAAGTTTTCCCCGTGACCCTTTTCGCCGGCGCGGGAAAATTGAAGTAGTAGTAAAATATTTACGAGCGAATTGTACAGTACCCCGCTATGCGCATGCTCACTGACGATAAACGACTTTAAACGGTATTTTAGCATAGAAAGCTTGCGAGTTCTATATGAAATGACTTTGAACCCTATTGAAACCTTGGTGGGAATAATATGTGTGGACTTTAAACTATGTTTCTTTCCGATTTCATCAATAACGTATTATTCCTTCCGATTTTATGTTAATAAAATTTGGACTTTTTGTAATTTTGAATATTTGATATTTCATTATATAGTAAAATACCGTCGATTCGCTCCTTTAAACTGGTGGCAAATAGTTTTAGAGCCGGGGCTTGGGCACATATTATTGGCTTTATTTCGCTACGTGGTAGAACCAGACTGATAGAGGCATTCGTATAAAAAATTCTTATTTATTTTCAACATTTGAATACAGTATTATGAAATATACATTTTTCAGTACAACTCCTTTGGCGGAAATGGAGATCGATACGCATGACGAAGAATTCGAGTTGTCATTTCAAGACGAAGAAGGAAACAGCGGTGATGTTATACCTGTCCATGAAGGTACATTCGTTGAAGTAGATGATGGAGATGAAATGTCTCAAAGTTATTCGACATATACATGTTAAATATGCAAAAAAAACATTTAAACATGAAAACATTCTAAAAACCGACTTGAAGGTACATTCTGAAACCTCAGTGAAATGTTTGAAATGCTCACGTCCGTATGAAAGTGGCCAACAATTAGAAAGACACATGCTTAAGTTTCACAGTTTAGTGTTCATGTGCGAGTTATGTGGCATTAAATGACAAAACCATTTTTTATGATGATTGTTTAACAATGTGCTAATATGCTTTTGTTGTCAGCAATTAAATAGATCTCGAAGTATTTTACAAGAGTGTTCATTTTACATAGATCTTTACATAAAGACATCTTGCAGTTTGGTCATTATCAATCGACTTCGTAATGTTAGTTTGGAATTATCCATACACTAGTTAGGTCATTATCCAATTTGCATATTCTTGTCCCAAACAAATACGAATATATTGCGTTTTCGAGCATTTACGCCAATCAAATTTGTTACATGCATAAATGAAAGGTTAATACATAAGTACAAGCATTAAAACATTAAAAACATTCGATTATAATTGTTTTTGACATAAAACTTTCGACAATTCCATTTACTTTTTCCAGATTTTCAAACAAATTCATTTTATTTCGACGTAATTGTTTTTAATTGTTATGGGTTTATTAGCGGATTGTATCCGGCAAATAACATTTTATCAAAAAGAAACGTTTATTATGTCACAACTTATATTTAATAAACTTGTTCTTAGAAATCAATTACCGGAGTCTTTATTTCTGTCGCCATTTTTTTCTTCAGTTTGAATTATCCTACTCAGTTTGGATTATCGACGTACAGGGGGTGATCATTAATAATGACTAACAGCAAGACTTTCATAGTACGGACTATGTGCTGGACAAGAAAAGTTAACAACTGAAAATAATAACAGATCTATCTGCATAATAATTGAGTACAATGACTTACTCTATGTGCCGGAACTCCTATATTTTCTATACACGTATGTTGATTTGGCTCGCGGCTAATCCGTGCTCGCAAATGTACACCCTTTTATCACCACTGTGGAAGACTAGTGATGTAAGTTTATCGAAATGCGTTCACAACGCTGGGCATTATTGACAGTATCTACCCAATTATTGAACATATCTGTAATTGTAAAATCGATAGCGTGTTTAATATACGAGAGGCGCCCAGATTATATTTGAACAAAGTCTTTATAAATATTTAGAAAGTGACGCGTAAAAAACCCCCGTGTAAATAGCTTTTAATATATCATGTACAATCATAATTTTCGAAATTTCGATTCGTCATTTATAGCATGGTGCGTAGAAAAATTACTGATATATTGGAAGGGGTAGTTGTTGGACTGTTGAAGACTAAAACACGACAAAGAGTATTCAAAATGAGTTAGGATTCGATTTCCTCGGGCTCCACCAAGAACATTCGTGATAGTAGTGGACATCAACGCAAACATATCAATGCTGGCCTTCCTATTCCAAAGTTTAGATATCGTCGAAATGTGGCCAAACCGGACGTCACTAGAAAATTCAATCGTATTATCGCCAAAGTTTACCACAGACCCAACGTGAGATGTCTTCTATGGAAGCCATCTTTAAACAAACTGTTTATAACGTAATCACCAAAATATTGGAAGCTTAACATACAAAAATCAAACTTCATCAGCATAACATGGCTTAAATAAAAGAGGGATAGACCATGGCAGTTATACATGAAGTGAAGAGATTGAAGATGGATCATGGAAGAACGTTGTTCTTTCTGATGAGGTAATGCCCTATTTAGGTGGGTCGTACGGGCGACGCAAAGTGTGCTACATCAGAAAAGGCGAAACAGTAAGACAACGTAAGTTCTTTAATCGGGACTCTTTCACCAAGGGTTTCATGGCATCGGCATGTGTCAGTATACAGTTATTTCATGGATGCGCGGTGCACAGTCAAAACTGTTGTCCCAAGGTATCAGCCCTGATACCGAGGGACAACAGTTTTGACTGTGCACCAAGCATCCATGAAATAAGTGTTTTATTACCTGATCGAATTTCAAACAAAGAAAAAAGAGAAAATTAAATTTGTATTTAAACAGTCAACAGTAATCGGTAATATCGATAATTTTTACTGTTTAACTGTGAAATGACGTCATTTTTTCGACGAAATGACATCATTTTTCCTGCGGGCAACAGTTCAAACTATTGACCGGTCAACAGTTCGAAATATTCACCGGTAACAGTTTAAAAAATTGCAACATTTCTTTTTCGACGAGGAAATAGCAAAAACATAATTAATTATCATTTATATAAAGCATCAGTTAATAATATACAGTTATTTCATGGATGCGCGGTGAACAGTCAAAACTGTTGTCCCAAGGTATCGGGGATGACTTTGGAACTGTTGAGCGAGGCCGATAGGCCGAGGGCAACAGATGCAAATGTCAGCCCTGATACCGAGGGACAACAGTTTTGACTGTTCACCAAGCCTCCATGAAATAAGTGTTTAATTACCTGATCAAATTTCAAACATAGAAAAAAGAGGAAAGTAAATTTGTATTTAAACAGTCAACAGTAATCGATAACATAGATAATTTTCACTGTTTAACTGTGAAATAACGTGATTTTTCAACAAAATGTCGTCATTTTTCCAGCGGGTAACAGTCTATAAATATTACATGTCTGACAGGGTGACAGAAAATATGTCAACTTAAGGTCCAGTATCAATTTGAAGTAAATCGGTGTAGAAATGAAGAANTTTCTTGTGATGGCAGAGGTTGTATGTGAGAGCATGGTACGACAACTCTGCGTGGAGATTGGGCATACGGTAGCGCCGGCAAAAACAAGTGCAGAATAACCTATTATTGATTCTATTTTTACGTTGGCAAATGAGAATGCAGATCGGGTTACGCGTCAAAAAGTGTACCCGTCTTGCCACTGCACAATTGTCTCGACAGTTAAGCAGTTAAGAAGTAAATATCAACTTTAAACAGAAAAATGCCGCTTTTTCGTGAAAAGGACGTGAACACTGACTATTTTACTGATAACAATGCCTCAGGTGGAGATGGTGGGAATCAATTTACGTTTCTTAAACTGGACAAAGGAGCTGCATTAAAGAGGATACAAACATGGAAAGAAAATTGGCGTTTCAGGGGCATAGAGGTTTGGATGACTGACGGTAGCAGTTTGTTAGTTGGCCACCGCTCGGGGGATTTGCAAGAATTTAGCTTTGAAAGCGGAGAACTCATTACCGAGCTTAATATACAGGCCAGTGGAACGCTTTCAAACGACAAAAAACACCGGTTGGGGGCTATAACGTTCAAGACTGACCATGGTAGGACATGTGAAATATATTCAAATGATCTACAAAAAGATGGGGAATACTGGCCGGACGTAGGATCTGGGATATGCTGCGGCATATTTGGAGCGGCGGGATGGGATGTTGATCGCCTCGGATTTGCAATGCTTAGGCAAATTAAAGGGACTATATTGACTAATGTGAATTACCCAAATCTAGCATTGGAAGTTGTTGCAACTTCCCCGGAAACACTAGCTCACGAGGAGTTTGCCAACGGTACAGAGCTCGAACAAAAAATCGATATGAGCGCCTCAAAAACCGTTACGATCACCAGCGAATGGAGTGGTAGCATAAAGTTGTCTTTTTCTAATACGACAGAGGTAAAAGCTGGCATACCGTTGGTTATGGGTGCGGGTGACAAATTCACCTGGACAGTGGAAGCAACAGGCTCCTACAAAAGATCTTCAACGACATCTGAAACAAAGTCTTGGAATTGGTCGCTCGTTTGTCCACCTAAAAAACGTATTATTGGCGAAGCTACAATGCATTCAGACAACATTAGCACGGACTATGAGGCTGATCTGGAGTTGCACCTAGACAACGGCAAGGTCTACTGTTACAAGGAGACGGGAATATATAACGGTATCAGCGTAAGATCTGGAAATATCACAGTCAAAGATCTTGGACCGTACGATGACAAATAAATGTGCAATGTTTTCATTGCAACGATAGAATATCGCTTTTTGCAACGAAGACGTATAGAATTCATTTTAGACTATTAATTTAAACAACACACTGTGCATGTTTTATAATACAACGATTACATCAACTTATTGTAATGGCTGAAGCTTCAAAGTTCTTCTGCAACGATTTGTAAAAGACTGTCTCTCTTCATATATAAATATAGAAGAACATAACGAACAGAACATAACATAATTATGTTATACACACTTGGCAGTTTTGAAGTTCAGCAAAATGATAAAAAAAACTGAATAATACTATATAGTTGTTGCAGAAATATTAAGAATCTGATAATGGATATAATATAACATTTTATAAAATGATATTCACAGCATATGCAGAGAGGATATTTGAATTGTTCAGTGTTTTCAGTTGCAAGCTAACTTATCACAATTATATTTATGTTTGAAATGTATCTCTGATATTATATTTTATATTAAAGGGACTTGTTCACATATTTGAATTATATATATATATATATATTATTTTATAATACTGTATATTAGAAAAAAGTAATTTAATATGTTAAATAACAAATATATGGTGTTAAAAAGTCTTAACTTACTATAAAAACTTGAAACAGGTTGTTTACAAAATATTGCCTTACTTAGGATTCAAATCGGGGACCTCTGGATGAAAAAGCTAAAGCGCTTCTACTGCGCCACTAAAGGGTTTAATAATGAACAGCGAAACATAAACGCTTTCATAGTACTCACGGTAGTTTTCAAATCATTGATAACACGTTGTATTATTGTACCGCTTAACTAATAATGATCATCCATTTAAACCCATGATGTTAAATACGATTGTTCTTATGAGTTTTATTTCGCTTGTTTAACCATAATGTATACATTACTTTTTGTAATCTATGACAATAACTTCTACAATCGTCATTTAATCATACTGTGAATAAGCCCCTTAAATCATTAAATACACGTTCGGTGTTACGGCTTAGTAAACGGATATTTTACACGTTGTATCACTGATTTTTGCAAAGATGAATTCCGAGAATCTGAAATATGCACTATATGATGCTATGTTCTTAAATCTTGTCAGCAGGAAAGGATTTAGCTAATACGTGTGTTTATTTCATTTCATGTGCCTTAAATTTGTACTTCTATTGCTCTGGTGTATATTTACCATTGAGTAATAAATTGCGATATAATCGGATTGTATTGTTTTTTTTTTATTCGAAACCCCACACCATATAAACTAGCTTACTTCTTACGGAAAAGCATATGTCTATATCGTCAAAGGTATACAAGGACCTAGTATGAGGCTACTTCCCCTATCACTACGTAAACGGCAAAGTTTTGGAACCAGACAATACACATACCTTGCGTTAAAAATGGCAGAACATTGCAAATGTATATTCAAGGTGGCCTGCAATTATTTTTGAGGTATTGCATCATGTCTATTTTTTGCGAACTGCGACGGATAAATACGAATGCAATCAATACTATATTCCTATCAAAATGCACACTTAATAAGTATAAAAATTGAACAATATATATGCCTGCTTTATAAGTTATATAATTTAACAATATATATGCCTGCTTAATAAGTTTAATAATTTAACAATACATATGCCTGCTTTTTTAATACATCATATAATATATATAGCCATTGGATTAAAACAAAACACACTGTTTTAGACACTTGTTATATTATTGTCTTTAAGGGATACTGATATGGCAAGCGTTGGTGTTTACCACCTGTTCACCTAATGTGTTTAATTTTGAGACTATAGTAATATATTTTGCCAATGCAGTTTAAACTCCTTTAGAAAACAAAGGTGCAAGAACAGTCGATTTTGTATTGTGTCGAGTATCTTGCATATCGCACACATTAGTTTGTTGTATCGCTTAAATCAGTTCAACTTAGAAAATCATTTCAGAAAATGTATGTTCAAGGATAAGGGAAACTGGTTATTTGTTAGTCAATGAGATATTTGTTGTTGTATGTGACCATTTTTATGAAATTGGACATATTGTTAATAAAACCTGTATTGTTGTAAATTAAATAAAAACAAAATGCTTCCACAGACATCTGTTTTACATGTTGTTTAAATTATGTGTTTGAATTTATAATGAAATACGGACCATAGATCCATGATAGATCCATGTCTAAATCGTATAATAATATCATTACTATTCTCACACGAAACTAAAACGCGAGTCATAGTCCTTTAGTTCCCATAGTTCGTCTATTGAAGAAATTAAACCGGAATGTAAAAAGCGCGACTATCTTGTGGTTTTTCGTTTAAACCTAAATCATAATTTTACCAAGGAGACATTAGCTATGAATACAGTTTATAAAAAACACCGCGACAACAAGCGGGAAAGGAAAACCGCAGGCATGAACAAGCGCGACATTCTTGTTGTTTTTTTCATTTAAAAATTCGCACTCCATTTTAGTTTGAATAAATTAGCGATGTATGGAGAAGATTAGCCGCAGATAATATATTCAAATTAAAACGAATACCTGTTCATGTTCCGATGATATTTGCATCCGCGACCGTCAGAAGTGTGTTCAAAACAAAGTGTTTCGAAATTTTGCTTGTAAGTAAATAAGGCAACGACATGTAAAATAAACGAAGAAGCGACAAAGCAAAAACGAAATAAAAAACAACATTTTCGGCTTTTCGGTCATGGTTAGTCAAATGTCCGATTTGCTGTTAAACAATATGTATTTTGGATAACTTGACATTCTAAGTCACTAGACGTTTAGTAAAAAAATATCTGGTTACCAAAAGAAATATCTTTCTAATTTAAATTTAAAGCCGTAAGTTTGTTTTAATCAATAGGTGAGTCAAGTATTTTAGGCTAAAGTATTTAACACAACGGAGAACATTCAAATAGTTCGTGAAAGAATTGTGAACATACCCGAGCAATTTTGTCAATAGTGATCTTAACATTTTTAAATCATAGAACGTCGTATTGAGACAAAAACGGTACAATGCTAATATAACACCCGATACGACTCGAGTTATACTGTTCAACAGGCCTTAGGTTAACGGAGTTACGCTGTATGGACAGGCAATGGTATTACCATCATACCATTTGGGATGGGGTTAGCCTCTCGATAACCTGGTTCAAAGATCTATACATAAACAGTTTATTTATAGATAAAGAAGGAACGCGGATTAGGCTACGGTATCACGATCTTTTCGATTATTTATTTTAAATAATGAAAAAAAAAAAGCTTTTAATGGTCTTGAACTCAATAAAGAATTGAACTATTGGTTATAAGTATTTATTTTATTCAGGGAATTTGGAACATTTTACGATTGAATATAATACATACTGAAGTGAATCTTGTTACCGCGTGGTTTATTTGTCATACCTGAGAAATGTACGAGAGATTCATAATTTTGAAAACACTAGGGATGTGTTTGTAGGTAAATTATATTTAAATATGCAATACCAAAAATAATAACAAACAAGAATTGTGAACAGAACAGGGTTTTATTTATTTATTAATTCATTAATTCATCCGTCCATTCTTCCGTCCGTTTCTTCGTTCGTTCGTTCGTTCGTTTGTGCGTTCGTGCGTTTGTTCATTGGTTCTTCTTTTGTTTGTTC
>VMBQ01008120.1:19594-34759 GCA_007657795.1 Dreissena rostriformis
GTGTTTATATTAACAGAAAACACTCTCACACATACTTCTTTTCACCCCTCTTACACACGCACACTCACACACACACACACACACGCACGCACGCAAGCAGGCAAGAACGCACGCACGAACGCACACAAACACATACTGATATATATATATCATGATTGAGGGCTTAAAGGAGAAGTGCATATTATAAGGACTATAACTCTGGAATACAGAGTTATTGCTCCTTAGTTATTTATTTTTTTAATTTCCGAAGCTGCCCCAAACAAATCTATTTATTTATATTTATATTTATATATATATATGTGTGTGTGCGATCAGTTAACCTTAACATGTTACCCGATCTTAATTGAAGTATACATGTAATAAACCCCTATCAATATGCGTCGAGTGAACGCATATAGGTGCTTGCACGGTCTTAATTGCATAACATAAGTAATGAAACCCTATGCATATGCGTTGTCTTCTTTGATAAAAACAACCATATTTTTGTATGCGTATACTTGACTTTGTATTGGCAGATGATAAACTAAGCAAATTATCAACTGTTTTATTGATTGTATTGTAAGCAATACTAATCATTCATCTGTTTTTAAAACCAAGCCTTCTTGTTATGATTTATACAGAGCTGGTCTTGTGTGGCCAAAATAGCTAGTCAATTGTCAAGCGGACGTTATTTGCATGTACAAAGACTTCTCTGCCATGTGCTGTCAAGTTATTTATAATATCGTAATTCCCATTCCTTAGTGTCATTAGGTCTAACGTATAAAGGACAGGGTGAGTTACGTGCATCGCGGGGAGCTTCACGTTGGTCTCGGGCTTAGCGGTTATTTAAACATAAAATTGGAACATAATTTAGATAATTAACTTAATATATTTCGTATAAAGGACAGGGTGAGTTATGTGCATCGCGGGGAGCTTCACGTTGGTCTCGGGCTTAGCGGTTATTTAAACATAAAATTGGAACATAATTAAGATAATTAACTAAATATGCAGTAACAAACGCATTGTGAAGTACGAAAACATGATTATTAGATTTAAAATACATTTTAAATGGGTTCATTCCCACAGCGGCTTCAAATATGACATAAAAGCTAAAGGCTTTATATCTTTTTATTTGATTACAATTCCTATTTTACAAATGCTATGGTATTGGCTGTTCACGAAGTAAGATACCATAAATTTTAAATACGAAGATTAGTATCCGTTTTATTCTTATACTTTGTAACATATTGTATGCAACTTGTCTCAAATATTCAGGAATGACGTTTATATTGCACTTCAATAATTAACCGATCCATGCATATGTTTGAATGTTTTTAGCTATCTTTTTTGAATTCCTGTTTTTATACTAATTACTTATTACTAATTGTTAATTAAAGTGTGTCCAGAANATATTCAGGAATAACGTTGATATTGCACTTCAATAATTAACCGATCCATGCATCTGTTTAAATGTTTTTAGCTATCTTTTTTTAATACCTGCTTCTATACTAATTACTAATTACTAATTGTTAATTTAAGTGTGTCCAGAAAATGCACATCGGTATTGCAAGACACCCAAAGTAAGGTAGTATCACAAAAAAACTCACCCAAACTGACGCTGACATCATGATAACATCAATTTATAACGTACATGTAGTTATTAAACGTTATTTCTAGATTTGGTCGGTAGCTCATTTGTTAGAACGTTAGACTTCAAATCCAAGAATTGTGGGTTTGATCCCCGGCCCGGACAAATAACTTGTGTGGGGATAGGTCGTGAATCCTTTCATCAGCCTCCTTACTCTGATTACAGTTTTGAAGTTGTCTGTTTCTGACAAAGGTATGTGCAATTAGTATTTGTACACGAGTTAACGCAGGAAATTGTGAGTTGGTTAACTGACTCTCGATTGTTGATTGCCGGCTCAGGTACTACTACAAAGTACCCGGGGTACGGAACATATACTAACATGTACCGCGGAGTATGGCCGGGTGCCTTTTAGTATACTTCCCGTACCCGGGATACATTGTAGTAGACTTACGAGTACCCGGACTTCTTTAAAGTAGTACCTGGACAGACACCGACCATTTTAGATAACCCCGATTGGCCATTGTCGGCTCAAGTACTTCTTTAAAGTTCCCCGGGTCCCCGGGGTTTATTTAAAATTACCCCAAAATATGGTCGCGTGCCTTTAAGCTTATTTTCCGTACCCGGGGTACATTGTAGTTCCCCGGGTACTCTTAAGTAGTACATGAGCCGACATCGACCAATTGAGCTTAATTGACCACAGAGAAATGACTGAAATACTGTTGTAAACGGTGAAATATCCAACAGACAAACAATAGTTTTGGATTGTGTGTAGCGCATTGTTGGAAACAAAGACGTTTTTGTTGTTCAATTCGACAGATAATAATTTGAGTAAATCGGCTTTCTTATCTAGATTCATGTCAGAATATGTTATGTGGTATATGTTGAAAAGCGAGTTACATTGTCCATTATATAAAGCATTTATGGAAAGGAATTTAAAAGCTAGTCATTTTCAGCTGGCAGTTTATGGTTCAACTTGTACAAAGAACATACATAGATCTGAATGATTCAGTTATGTCGCTTTTAATTGTTTTCCTTCCATAGCCGAATATCATTGGGTTAAGGATCAGCGTTGTCATGCTATCTGATATTTCCAAATAGTCCAATACCCTTTGGTACTCAATAATCAGATGTTTACAGAGCAGTATTTATAATTTATTTTATTTTAGTAGACGGATTCAAGTTTACCCAAATTCAGAACACAAAACCTACCATTGGTTTGTTTTGACAATAACATGGATAAATCGTTGTTTATGTTTGTTTATTACATTTGTCCATAAAACTTGATAATTCGGTTATAACTCTGAATGTAAGAAATTATGTATCTAGGCATACCATATGNAACTCTGAATGTAAGAAATTATGCATCTAGGCATACCATATGTCTTTTAAAGACTTATGACCAACTTTAATAATAATGCGAAACAGAAATACCCCGATACATATGTATTTAAAAAATAATAAAATCTATTGGAATGTGAATAAGTCTTCAAATAAAAAAAGTGCAATAACAGACCCATTAACATATTTTACTTTGATATAATTTTGTACTAAGTGCAAACACATCAATATTCCTTTGAGTTGATAACAAAAAATTGAATTAGCCTTGTAGAAACAGTATACCTTTAGATTTCCACGGTCATATTATATCGATTAAAGCTATTAAACACAAACACATATTCAAAAGCTTTCAAACTTAAATTGTCCCCCAGTGAAGTCCTTTACATCAAATGACCTTTTTGGAAAATTGCGTTGTAATGCAAAATGGTTCATAAGGTACTTTTCTTAAAAATAGACAGATGGATAGATTAACAAGAAAATAAACACTTTTCATAAAAAAGTACAGATAAGTTTTTAACGAGAGCTTGTCAATAAAATAAATTACCGATTGTGCCCTACCAAGGCTACAAAGGCTTTCACAGAGAAATATGTCTGTATAAGGAATATATTTGAATATCACAGCAGGTTGAATAATATCTTCCAATTATCATTATCATAGAAGAGTGTCCTTAGTGTGTAAAACATAATTACAAGATCGCTAGTTATTTGTGAATTAGTCTACATTTGTGCTCTGGTGAGGGTTATATTAGTTTGATCATACAAAGGCCTATATCATCACTGAAGGGCGTTTCAATACAAACGCAGATGTTATAAAGCTGTCAAATAATGATTTGAAATTTGCGTGCTGGTAATAACAGTTTGAAAGTCAGCAGATAATGTATTGATAAAATCTGTTGACATTGGAAATTCAGTAATTTGGTTGTCAGGTTTGATTATTGCCTTTTGTATGTAGCATATTCAATATAATTATTCCAATTTTCTTCAAGGTAGCATAACAATTATCTTCTTTTATGGATGTTTATGTAGAAAAGTTTAACATGCTGATTAGTGGGCAATCAATTTGGTAATTTATTCAGTAGGGCGATAATAGTATGAATTTAAAGCTTCTGCATCACTGATTGAGAGATGAATATATTTAAGACCCAAAACCTTGTTTGCCATCTCAAGAACAGTATTATCATCAGTCTATTAAACATGAAATAACAGTATAAATACAAATCACATTATAACAGACTAAAACAACTATTTGGGTCCATACCATATAAAGAGAATAGTATGTGAGTTTTGGATAAAGATCAAGTTCATCATGCGAGGCTTAGAATCATGGTAGCGCGAGGCTTGCCGAGCACTACCATGGTTCGTGCCGAGCATGATAAATATTTCTTCCCTTTTTCCATTAATAATTATCAAATATCGCATTTTTAGACGATGTTATTCTTCCGTAGTTGACAAAAACAGATTCTCCAATTTTTGGAAAAACCCACAAATGATCTAAAAAGAGCGATAGTATAAAGCTCAAGTTTATACGATCGTTGTTATCCTTTGTCAATTTTTATCTGGTAATAGGATAAAAAAGACTGGGACTTTTTGCTATGTAATTTGTTTATTGAAATTTGAGCTATCTATGATTATGCTCGACGCGTATTCTACAAGTTATAATGAGACTATATTGAGTTTTAATTTACGTTTATTGGTGAATATCTCCATAACCCTGAAATATAATTGGAAATGTGGTCCAAATAATACCTTTACTAATGCCTTAACGTCACCTACAGTTTAAATTGCCTATACGTGTTAATGTATTGTTTGTGAACATCAGATTTCCTGAATTGACATTTATTGATTAGCTTTGTTCAGATGGTAATGTCTAACCATCAACCAAAACGTTATAAACAGCTGAATGGTGTTTTAACACAGTTTGGCTTGAAGGAATTTAGTGAAATAATTTATGCAGAGTGTTTGGATCGTTTGATAATATTTAAGCTTGTTTTTATTTAGCGAAATGTTTTATGTATTTTAAATAATTGTGTTCATTGCTGGCCATTTTCACAATATGTGACTTGTCATCTTTCAGCAGATTTGTATATTTGTCATTCCTCACGGACCTATTATAATTGCACACTGGTGTACATTTATTTAAGAAATAATTCGTGTACGTTATAGTATGCTTTAAACCCTGTTTTCCCAGAGAGATGCCCATTTTAATCTAAATCACGAGTGCGAAGAAGCACGAGTGATTTGTAACAACGCATCTAAACTTCCGGCCGTGGGTTATTCGACAACAAACTATAACGTACACGAATTATTTCGATTCTAACACGGTTTTTACCAAAGATTTATACAATGAATCTTATTTTTCTTGTGTACTATTTTATGTGAAGTTCCGCCCATAAAAATAACTTTCGGCTGTTTTGTCGATCAGATCTCCGCCCTAAATAACAGGTTTTCATAGCGTAGTATTTTGTCACGTGATTTTCATTCATAAAATACCGGATAATTACGCTGGTGAAAAATGTATCGGCATGTTTTGTTAAGTGACAGCGCGTGCTTTCAGTGTATAAGCTCAGCCCAAAATTATTGCAGAATAACCCATAGACGATTTTCTTCTTTGATTATAAGAAATTTGGCACGTGCCGTGTTAGAATAGTAATTCACTCTGTAGTATCTAAACAAGTTTACCGGATATGACAATGTACAAGCATACCAAACCAATATAAAACTAACAAACCAATAAAACACTGTAAAGTTCATTCTTTTCTTACTATCATACAATGTACCACCTTTTCATAAATTAATTATCTGCAAAAAACACCTGATTGTTTTAGCTTTTAGCATGGAATGTTTCAGATTAATTCCATAGGAAGTACTTAGAGAATAAAAACCATGATTATTAGAATACGAAAACAGATGTAGTTCAGAGTTTGTTTCAACTGCAATAATTTAAGAAGGGAATCTGAATCAAGACGACAAATACTTTTCTGAAGCGATCAATATCTTTTGTACGGAATACCATAAGGGCCATCGTGGTTACACATTAAAATCCAGAGGATTTTTTCTCGTCATCGTATTCTCGCACTCTCGTCATCGTATTCTCGCACTCTCGTCGATGGGGTCATCGTGTATGTCACTGCCAAAAACATATTACTCTTACCTGCTTTATGGAACAATTATGTCTCTTATTGTCCTTACACAATGCATGTTAACATTAACATGTACTTAAATGTATACACAAATTTGATTGCAACTTCAAATATGTGTAAAGTGTCATTATTTAAAGGGACCTTTTCACGTATTGGTAAATTGACAATATTGAAAACAGATTGTTTCTTATTTGCACATTTCGTTGAAGTAATGATATTTGCGAGAAAACAGTAATGCTTAACATTTACCATGATGTAAAATATCAATATTGTGCATCTTTTGACGATTTAAAAACCTAAAAATTATAAAGCGCTACAAAAGCGAAACTATTGAATAATTTGGAGAGTTCTGATGTTATCGTTATATTGTATGACATTACGAGCATTCCTTGTATAATGTTTAAACAACACCACTCACTGTATTAGCACAGATGGTCGAGTGGTTTAAGTGCTAGACATTTACTCCGATGGTCAGTGATTCGAGCCCAGTAAAGGATTCCTTTTTTTCTTTCGTTATTTTTTTCTGGAGCTATTTAGTTCCAATGTTTGCATTTATCAAATTAAAAGCATTTAATGACAAACTTAAATACATGCCAAAATCTGTGAAAAGGTCCCATTAAGGTCATTGACCTGAAAAGTACGTCACAGAGTGCAAAACGAGGCAAGCGCGTTGTCTCGGGATATATCTTTTATAAATCTTGGTGACAAACACCATTCCAACCACTGCCCGACCATGTAGAGAAAACTATCTTAAAACTCTTAAGCGTATGTAATTTTTTGCTAACCTGGTGAGCTTTTTTGATCGCATTTTGTCCATCGTGCATCGTCAACATTTACATTGTTAAACACTTAAACAGCCAAAAGGCCATATTTTATTAAGAAAATAACTAGTTTGTAAACCAAAGCATGCAAAGCCAGAATGGATGAGTCTTTAGACTTTTTATGCCATAATCGTAACGATACATGAGAATTAATCCTCATTGTTGAATCAGCTGCATGGTTGGGGAAAAAAATTGGACTCTCATTTTGAAAGGCCTAAAACTAAATTTGAAATACAAAAGGAACATTTTCTACTCCACAATATGCACAAGAAAAGCTTTGCTTGTAGCACTGTACTTGATTGTGACCAATAATATTAAATCTAAGCTATGCATTTGTGTAATAAGATGAACAGTTGGAAAAATTAAGCACATAGGGAGCTAGACATTCATGTTGTATGGCCAAAAAGCCAGATTTTAATAAGAAAATGCATATGTCCTGTCCCAAAGTACAGCAAAACACTTTCTTGCTCCTTTTTATGACTACAGTGACCATTGTTATTAAAACCAAGCTGACAGTTGGAAAATTTAGCAAATTGGATTATTAACTTGCATATACTACGGCCAAGAAAATAATTTTCTATCGCAAGGTATGCAAGAAACTGTGCTTTTGGAATTTGGGTGCCTGTTTGTAAACAATAACATAATAAGCAATATTTGTTGAATAAGATAAACAGTTGGAAAATTTAGCACATAAGAATCTTGACTTGATATTTTACCGCCTAAAATCTACCTATTAAAAAGACAATTTATTTTAATACCACAACGTATGCAAGAAACTTTGTTTTCAGAATTTGCATTCCTGTATGTAGTCAACAACATTAAAAATAAGCTTTGTTTTGTCGAATAAACAAAGTCTTTTTGTGCCTGTTTTTAGATCTGTTTTTAAACAATATCATTATAAGAAAGCTATATCTGTTTGAAAGATGAACATTAAAAAATATCACATAATAATATTGACTTGCATATTTTACTAGAGGAATTTCACGAGTAATTAATATGCTACCGAGACGTTGCACTGTTATGATGAAGCAGAGAATTTGCACAATACAAAAAAAGCATGATCTCTAAATCGCGGGAACAATGGTAGAATTTCTACCTACCGAATGAACTAGTCAACTAGTGAACTAGTTATTTTCAATAGGGCACACTGATGACGCCTGAATATATGTGGACCAATTCATTAGCAAATATCAGGCAAGGTTCTTCTGAAGCTACTTAGATTGTCAAACTGACGTCGGTAATGATGTAAAAATAAGGACTTTTTGTCAAATAATTATTATAATTATTGTAATTGGGGAAATGATTATATTTGTCAGAAAAGCATGTGCCTTACCTGATTATTGGCATACCCCAAATATTCATATTACCGCACAAAACATACAATCTGTTGTAAACAAAGCTATAGATAATATTACCTATTTACAATACAATGTGCACAGGTACAGGAAATGAGTGGTATACCAAAATTCATGCTTTTAAGTTAGCATTTCAAGATAAGAACCTCAAACAGACACCAGAAATTCGCATAAATAAGATCTAGCGGAAGAGTTCATGCACAAATAAGTAAACAGAAGTATGGACGTCATACGTTAGCAGATAATTATAAAAGAGCGTGTTTCACGTCGTCTTGAAAAATTTGGAAAAACAATTTTAATGTATTAGAATAAATAATAAACATATTATTAATAATCTTGTCAAATAAATATAAAAAATACACTATAAGTAAATTAGATATTTGATAATCTAGAAATCCCAATAAATGAAATATATGTAACTGTTCGACTCTTCTATGCCATGAATAGTTTTATGAATTGCTAAATGTAAAAATGGGACCATGGCATTTTTTTCCATTTATACAAACACCATAAAAAAATAACACGCGAAACATTTAACATAAAAAGACTGGTAGAAGAAATATGGAAAAAGCAGAGACATACAAAATAGATATCTCATCACAATCCGAATATTCTTTGTAAAAAGCACTTGACTAATTTCTCATACAAATAAGGGCAATACATGCAACAACAATATAAAAAGACACACATATGCAAATGCATTTACCTCATAACATTGCGATTCAATGTAGATGGTTATTCAATAGAATACCAATTCAGTTAAATAACAATTTAATTCCTTGATGGTTACATATTCAACAGACCAACATATAACAGAGACTCTGAGGATCGATTAAGTGAATATAAATCATCTACATATGTAAGTACGTACGTTCTTGTTGATATCAGAATCATAAAGTACGGATTACAGATAACGTAATCTAACACAGAAAGAAGCCGTAAAATGTATAAAAGTCCGTTCTACATTTTTTTAATGCATATGCAAAAAAAATATATATTTCATATAATAGAAAGCAGTTGTTTAATAAAAATCTTAACTGATATTGACTACTTTGACGTACGCTGATAAAACAACGAAAAAACTATTTAATTTTTCGAACCGTTGCGTACTGCATTATCCGTATAAACTGTTAGATCGTCTACACATGAATCAAATACTGTATGAACACTTTTCGAGACGGATATGAATTTGTTTTAGTTTTTCTATGTATTAAATTTTATTTTGATACCAATTGATAACAGTTCATCAGCATAACCAACATGTGCCATCGTGCAGCGTTATTCATGGGACACAATGCNTCTCGTCATCGTACTCTCGCGTTCTCGCATTCTCGCCCTCTGGATGTTAATGTGTAACCACGATGGCCCTAATGGTATTCCGTAAAATGGGATACTGTCTCAGTTGATTTATGTCTTCATGACATATTACAACAAGGCAAATTGGCAACTCGATAACATTTTAAGAAATGCGAATTAAGTAACATAGGCAAAATTGTATTTTCGTCACTCAATTCTTAGCAACTGTGTCGTATGAATTCAATATCATCTTTTGTCAAGTGTTACGTCGGGAATAAATAAAACTTGTAATTCACGTGAATTAACATTCAATGAGTTAACTAAAATAGGATAATTTTAAACGGACCATGTTTACGGTATTTTGTTATTGAAATGTAATTAACTAAAACAAGGTTAATAGGTTAAACTTTTTACACCAAATCTTAAATATATGAAGTTGAAACAAATGCAAATTACATTATCAGAGGTACATTTTAATGTTACGATTAAACAAAACCAAGAAAATATGACTTACGCTTTATTACAATACTAAAGTTCTATTTTCACTATTTTCACTTAACATATCCAATAAATCTGTAATAAGTGGTTTTTGCCGTCATTATGTTGTTCGTTCGTTTATTCGTTCCTTCGTTCGTTTGTTCGTTCGTTCGTTCGTTCGTTCGTTCGTTTGTTCGTTCGTTCGTTCGTTCGTTTGTTCGTTCGTTCGTTCGTTCGTCCGTCCGTCCGCTCATTCATTCATTTAATCAATCATTCATTTATTCATTTATTCATTTATTCATTTATTCATTTATTCATTTATTTATTTATTCATTTATTCATTTATTCATTTATTCATTCATTCCTACTTTCAGATATTCATACATCGATCTATCCATTCATCTTTCCATCCATCTATATATCCTTTTAAATTCAAATTCAAATTCAAACGATTTATTTAAGTGAATAAAGGCCACCGGCCCCATAATACACAATATACACAAACAATATATAATCACATAGTGCCTTGTAACTGCTTGTTACTAACCCTGTAGCTAAATAGATATACATATAAATACAAAGTCATGAATTGATGTTGTTCAATACATGGTATACACAAGTTACGACTTTATTTGTAATTTTATCATTAGGTGATCCCATTAATGCATACAAATCAGATACTGAATTTCCACCAGTGTACCAATTAAAACAGATATTGGGTACGGATTTCTCTATATTTTAAACAATGGAAAAATGCGTGAAATTCACAATCAATAACACGTATATTGTTTAATCAAGACAAAAATAACACAGTTTATCATAAAATCTAACATTCGAATGCCTACATATCTCAACGTTTAATTTATGATTAGAACATCTAAATTTAGCAAAGGCAATTTTATGTTTTAATGGTATGAGTTCTGAGCAAAGATATCTTTCTGTTTCTAGCATTGTTTTGTAGTACATGTAATGGTGACAGCAAGATGAATTGTGTTTTATCACTTTGCCAGTTTTTAGTATAACAGTCAGTAATGCGTTGGCGAAAGTGTCTTATGAATAAACTAACATTACCAATTGTTGACTTATCCATACATATCCAAAGCCATAACGAAATAACATGTGTTTTGACTTGTGAAGCCAAACATTTTCTACCGGAGTAATCTAACGCTTTTAACATTTTATAACATTGTAAAGGATATCTATGATTAGGCATAATAAGTAACTTACACCAATATTTTATAAAATTGACAAAGTAGGTAACACATAATGGGAGACGTCCCAATTCACCATGAACAAGACATGTGTTAGTAGTTTTTTTAACACACATAATTCGTTTACAAATTTGTTATTGTACACCTTCAATTGAGTCAATATATTTATATCCCCATATGTGTGATCCATGACAAAGAATCGGTGTTTTATCATACTATCAAACAATATAAATATTTCTTGAATCGGTAAATAGCAAAAATTGCTTTCTTTGCTTGTGCACTTAGCTTTTCATGTGTAGCGTTCCAAGATAATGCATTTATTCGTTCATGCATTCGTTCATTCATGCGTTCATTCATTTATCATTTCAGTTTATTGACATGTAGCAACAACAATCAAAACCATGAAGTGCCCCAACAAGGATTGTGGGGCAGAGGTCGTGGGGAAATTTTGCTCCGATTGCGGACAACCGCTTCCGACCCGAAAAGCTGATTTAATAATCTGCTGCGGAGTAGACAGCGATGGTAAACCGTGTGGGATGAAAATAAAAATACAATGAAGTTTTGTTGCCACTGCGGAAGGAGTGTTAATACAAACGAATTCGAGTTCGTCAAATGTAGTTTATGTGACAAAGAATGTCCTCGTGGGCAAACGAGATGCACAGAGTGCTTTGAAAGTGAGGCTCGAGGTAAACAGCAAATCAATTTTAGTGTTTTAGTTTGCGTGTGAATTGTGAGTAAACAGTTTTGCATGAAGTCTAATTCATACCGATAACAGGGAGTTTTAGCAACCTAAATGTGGCGGTTATTGACAAACATGTTCCTATTTTAATATATTTATATAGAATCAGATAGAATACGTTACTTTCGGGAAGATATAACTAGTAATTTGCGGGCTTTTTATTCCTAAACCGTACCTCCTTCTGTGATTCAAGCTTTGCTGAACGCGACTCTTTTAATTAACACTTACAACGGAACATGTCTATGGGTAATAATATAGGGAACACATATCATTTTATAGCACAATATATAAGTATATATTATAAAGAATATAAATAATATANCAAGCAGGGAGGCGGATAATACGTGTGCGCTACAAAAAGATCAAACATTAAGTCAACATATGGGTCTTCAAAATTATGAACGAACGCTCGGGCAAACAGAGCAAGTGGTATATGATCGTGAATTGCAACAAAGCAATGTTGACACAATCCAAAAACCACTTCCCCATTCATCATCTGAGCAATTGATGCAGAAGGGTTTTGTTGTCACTTATAAACAACATGATGTATCAGATAAACAAGATAAACAAGAGATACTCAGAGGTCATTCAAAACAACCTGTAATGTCAGAAGCACAGGAACATAAAGTTTCACAACAGATGCACGTTGGCTTGCAACATCTGGAACCTGGAAAAACAAGTCTGCAGAATAAAGGTATGATGTGTTCGACGGAAAATTGTCAGCACAATCTTTCTATGACAATAGGGATCAAACAAGATACACATTTACACAATCAATATGGCAAAGGTAAACAGGTTGATTTCGAGTTGGGAAAGGTTACTGAAATATATTGTTAAACATTTTTAAACATTTGCTATTAGCATGAATTGTAAACACAACTATGAATACATTTTAATTAAATATTAGTACGTATGAACGCATGTGATTCTTCAAATATTTTCTATCAAAACATGTTAATCAAATTTACAAAAAAGAACGGTTTATAAACGTTTGCAAAAACAAACACCAGCATGTATTCACTGTTTGTCAATGCCCTATGACGTTGTGGTTTACTGTAATGTGTCAGTTATGTCAAGGTTAATTTTGTAAGACCAGTCAATATAACAGTATGCATAAATTAAATTATCAGTAATGTAGCAAGTTTATCTTACCCGAAATTTATCGTAAACGTATATCTAGGTGGTTTCACGTTTCAGTTTCATCATTGTATTGATTAGGTTTACATATGAAAAAGTGAAATTATTTAAATGATGCACTCTCTTTATAATTAGTTAAAGTCCATAAAAGAATTATGGCATGTTCAACCCATCAATTATTCCCAGTATTTTTCAAATTGACACACTTGAGCGTCGACACTGCGAAGCACTTTAATGTTGTTATTAAGCATTGAAACATTTTACATTCTTTGAACTACAATCAACGAAGAACAAGTCCAGAACTACCCGGGATCGACATCATACTATAATATTCGAATAAGTTAATTCCAAAACTTATGTCAATATATAATTTCAGCTACTCCACCTAAAGCGGATAGGATAGAAAAAAACGGAAGCAATTCAAATCCACCTTTTGTGTCCCAAAAAGAATCAAATAGTAGGATGCAGACTGACAAAAGTGCTGAATCCAGTTTGTCGCTCGAAATTAAAACGACCAAGGGTGTGTTGGATGACAAGGAAAGATCTCAACATTTAGAAGATAGAGAATATAAATATGACCCACCACTTTCGAAAGTTCAAGGCAATAAAATTGACACCAAATCTGCACACGAGGTAAATGATAAACAGTCATTCAACACGTCAAGTACTGAAAATAAAAATAAAACAAAATCAACTGAAACAGGCGTATTGGCGACTGCGAAACCCAATACAGAGCAATTAGGAGACAGTAAGCAAATGGTAATTTGATTTACATTTCTGATTTCAAACGAGTCCGTTTCTAATATTTATTTTCATTTGCATTTGATTCTTTATACTTCAATGGTTATGCGTTAGGTTTTTTCCTGCCAATACTCAAATGGAAAGTTCCGATGTACTACTGTATGTCATCAATGATAAATACAGATCTTAGAAGACCCTGTCCACAGAAAAATTATTTCATGCATTTAAAAAAGTTAAAATCAGTTCATTTGGTCATCAATAAGATGAGCATTTAAAAAAAGTTAATGTTCAAAAACGATTGATTCGAAATAAATCAAGCTTCGGACGCTTGGCACGCATGGATTTATAAACCAAATGTGCTTAGCGATTTATTCCAGAGGCTTCGTCAACTATCGCAATAGAAACTGTGATGTTATGTTTGTCAGTTTCAAACGATTGCTACAAATATTTTTGTTTTGTTTGTTAATATTTGTGGACTGGTGTTTTAAGTAAACGGCGGCTATATGTATAGTTTGTGATAAATACGTGTTTATTGTTATTTTAACGCAGGGGACGATCCAGCAAGCGATACAGACAGCGAGTGACAGGTAGCTTTTGATTATCTTCATACGCCTGTATTTGTTATACTTAAAGGGACACCATCAATCGTACCGTCAAACGGTAAATATTATATCTTCATAATTCATATAAGCGTATTTGCTCTCTTTCAGGACTATGGTTACAGTCATTTTCCATGCATTAGTCTCTGATAAAATGCTTAAGGAAAACGCAGCGGTTGTTGTAAAGTTTGAAATAGATGAGTGGAAAGAAGAGAATAAGACCATTAGAGGAAGGTACATCTTCAATCAATAGTTATTTGTTTTATTATGACAATAAATATTATATCGTGTTTAAAGATTTTGACAAGCCATCTTAACAGGTTTTAAAATATTTGTCATAAATTTAGTAGCCGTTCATCTATTTTATTAAGTTTTTTTTGCTCACTACGTAAAATGAATGATTTAGCTTGTTAAATACTTTGTGGTAATGTTTTGTATTCCTGACATGTTTCCAAACACTCTCGGTCAGTTTTGATGATAATCTGCACGTTATTTATTTCTTGAGTGGTTCTTTTAAGATATTTTACAATTAATATAGTCAATTAGGATCAATTGCATGCCAATAAAATCAGGGCTATTTTGATGTCATCGTGGAATGTATGCTGGGCCACATTTGAATTTCATTAACATAAAAAGTATTCAATAAGTTTTTAACCAGATTTTCCGAAGGAAAAAAATGGTTATTAGATTGGTGAATGTCGGCGGGCGGGCAGGTGGGCGGGCGGGCGTGCGGGCGTGCGGGCG